>JAPYZH010000241.1:0-18587 GCA_030523085.1 Meteorus colon | reverse complement strand
TTGAAAAAACCGATTCCCAAATATTCCCAAATTATTCCCAAATGATTAGATATACTTTCGATCGAAAATACGATTTTCACCTGCTAACTATATGGCAGTACAACATGGACCAATATATATAGACACGATGAATGTGTGCTCTTGTACATCCTCAAACGCATAATTTGTTCTCCACATTTCATGGTTTTCATTCCACTGCTTATGGCCAGTTGTAACATACAAATTTTCATAGATTGAACTGACAATCAACTATGAAATGACTATTATCATCTAGATGAAAATAGCAATTGAATTCTCTCGATTTGGATTTTTTCTGTGTCCATCATGTTGAAAATTTGAAAAATTGAATCCCAACAATTCTAGAAAATATAAAACTCGTGACAGTTGCATGATTGATTTTCGGAAGAAAAAATACAAATTATCAATGAATGGGATACATCATATCATCACTATCACACAAGTTCATCGACAATAAATTCGGCAAACAAATCAATCGGAAGCAATCTTTTCTAACAACCTGCGAGCAAAAACTGATTGTAATTGATAATATTCGTACGCAAAATGATCTCAAATATCAAGAATTATTAGCACTCAACAAATTTCGTTTGTTTGTTGGTTGATTGGTTGGTTGGTTGGAGTCTATACAGCGGGCATTAGGTCTTGAGAACCTCCTACAATCGCCTACGAGTTCTATTTATCATCGATGGGAGATGATAAATCAAAGATCAATGAAAGTAGATTATCGCGGAGGCGAAACCAGTATCACGAGAGAAAAGTTTCCGAGTTTCCTTGGTATTGAAGTCATAATAATTATACACGATACGAAAAAATTCACTCGACATAATCAGCGATAATAATATTGTTCGCAGTGGGTATATTTTTCATCTCTTTTCTCACTGAATCAATCCAACGATCATATTATTAGTACTCTATGGAAATATATTTTTGTCAGCTATTCCAAAGCATATGGTTGTAATCAGAATTCACTTGACGGAGAAATCTCTCCTAATATTTGACAGAAAATTTTTACAACAGTCCAGCAGACAGGCTGTCAAGAAATTTAAGATAACCATACAGATAAATTATGCTATTTCATCGGCACGCGAAGTTACAATTCGCACATTATCGGAGGAGAAAGGAATTTTATCGATGAAATAAACTCATTGATTGAACTGGGTTTTTTTATTTCACATATCGGATGTATGTATGTATGTGTATACATATATATATATATATATATATATATATATATGCTTCCACATCTAAGTAATTGCATTTATACTTCAATTATTTCATCATTTACCTTGTTTTATTGTTTTTCACGCATTCGATAGTATTTGTTCGAATTATATCTATATATCTGCAACTTACATGTCACCGATATTTCTAATATAATGTGTGTTGATATATAATTATCAATCTCCTTCCTCACCATTCATTTCACCATTGGAACTATGCTTCCACTTAATTCCATAATTATATATGTTTCAACGCTAGATGCAGCGAATATTTTTCTTCATAAGAATGTCACATCTCATCACATTTTGGATTTATTTTAACAGGTTTATAATGCATTCTAATACATGTTATTCATTCTTCAATGTTTCATATTTTCAAATTAATTCGTTACCATTGGAGTGTCATTAACTTCCCGATAGGAAGTTATTTTTATTTATAATTAACCAAAATTTCGTTATGCTTTTCATAATTCTGACACCCGCCCTTGCCATAAAATAATTTTTTGATCTGCCTTAGGGCAGGTGATACTGAGAATTGAGTCCACATGAATAACCATTGAGACATTAGTTTTTCCACCATTTCATCCTTAACCATGCAATACAAATCACAAAACCAAAATAACATGGCATGACGATTCCTGACAGTTTAAAAATTCAATTGCATCTATATTGATTATGATATAGAGAATCATAAAAGAAAAAAAAAATAATAAACTCCACATCGGTTTCTTATACACTTTGGATTCGATATTCTCACATTTGAGAGTAAACTCAATTCCATCCCATTTCGATAATTCCGCCAAATAATTTTATACTTCCGCATTTGTTCTAAGGATCCCAGACAAATTCCCATGCATTATTATACTGCGTATGACACACAAAACCACACCACGAATTCATTACTCCCCATCGTATCGGCAGAATATTCGAATTAAATAGCTGTGATATCAACCTTTGACAGTACCAATATTAATACTATGAATAATAATTATTGTTGCAATAGTATCAGTAATAATAATAATAATAATAATAATAATAATAATAATAATAATAATAATACTTTATAATAATAACAATGCAATTGTGACAAATACGACAATGATTGTAGTAGATGGAAATCATCAAACTAAACTAAACTCTTAGAGTCTATGCATTCCGCAAATGAAGAAGCGAAACTTGAAGGACGTATGGGATGCCTATAAATTAACAGATCGAGTAGGCGGTAGAATTTTTCAATAGGCAATACAACTATACCTCATTTTTTTTTCCTTTTCTTTTTGCAGACAGTTTCTCATCAAGTGTTACATAAAACTGTTGAAATATACGTGAATTTCTGTAAAAGTGAACAAACATGTGTGATCATTTTCAACGCAGGATAAACCATATGAAAATTCATCATCCACTCAATAGCATGGAGGAAATTTTCCCTTCCGTCGTCGCACTTGTTGCATTGATGAATTCATCATCACAATCTCACGTATCTGGTATGTGTTCTAATCTTTTACACAAACAGGTATTGATGCATGGACTACTATCAAAAATAGATTGAAAGAAAGAATAATTTGAATTGACGCTCAGACATCGATCGCACCAATATAATTTCCTTTCCAATATTTATTTTTATTTTTCACTCTTCACAAAAGTTTGGCAATGAATAACATGCGGCATTATAGATATTGACACGCATGAAATTATTATTTCCTTGCGTCAAAATGAATCCAATGTCGGAAACATCTGATTTCGTGCCTAATCAAAATCACTATATATAATTACTTTTCTTTTTCCAACTTTTCTTGCTTTTTTCGTTTATTGTGTCTGCATTGCTGTATTATTGTTATTCACCAATTGTATATTCAAGATTTACCATGAGCCAACGTAGCGCATTCGTGTGTTTAACTAAACCTTAAGACATGTGAATATGCATGATTGACAACGGGAAACACATCTCCGAACGAGTCTCACATGCCATAACCCTGATAAGCGGTTGGCGGTGGCGCATAAACACCTGGGGCAGGTGTATTGTACACGGCTTGTGGTGCATAACCTGGTCCCATCATTCCTGGACCAGCTGTTAGCATTAGTTGCGGCTCCGCTATTGGAGTGATATAATGAACATGTCAGATCGGATAAATATTTAGAAAATTATTATATAGCAAAATCGATAAAAATACTCACGCATAATCATGGGTTTATGTTCTTGATGATCGGTTTCTTCAACGCGTCTACTTTCAGCTTCTTCAAGTTTGTCGATTTTTGTAATGTATTCGCGCATTACTTGAATTAGGTACGGCATAGCGAAATGTATTATACGATTCCTCCACGCGAGCTCAAGAATAACATCAGGATGCAAGAGATCATAGCAATAAAATAGGCATGCTGCGAAGCAATCCTTTGAATCACGTTCCAAAAACCATTCAAGTAATTCTTCAGCAACCTCTGCATTTTTTGATTCTGCAGCATATTCCATGGCATCACGGAATAATCTATCTTTTTTGCATAGTTCCACTGATTGTTTCCACCTGTTGTTACCTTTGTACAAGTAAGCAGCAATCCGTCTGAATTCAATCAGCTCATGTTTTTCAAGTTGTTGGGCAAGAGCAATATTATCAAAATTGTCAAAAGCATCAATCGAAGTTCGAAGACCCTGATAATCCTCTTCCGCGATAAGTAAACCATTTAATGCTTCATTAATAGCTTTATTATTAAGAGTTTGCACTGATCTCAAATATGGTTTCACCAATTGTAAATGACCCGTTCTAGTGAAATAGGCAACCGATCTTGTATGATCCATTCGCGGTGACAGCACCAATAATATATCATTGAGAAGAAGTGGTTTGTATTCAACATAAAATTGTATTGCTTTGTAATAGAGCTCGACATTTGCCACCTTTGTTATTACGTCTTTGAAATGTCCCTCTCGCCATGCTTCAGTTGGGTGTTGCATCATCGCAAGCACAGCATTATCATATTCCTCATATTTATCATACAAGAAGACAAGTTCAGCCCAAAGATGTGCTGACTCAGCCGCTCGCAATACTTTAGGAATATTCACACGAGACCAGAATAATTCAAGATGTTCTCGCATTCTTTGTGGTTTATATTTGCTGTATAAAATAGCGAGTTCCGTGAACATACCCATATGAGCCCGTTCAAGACCCAGTGCCGCTTCCAGCAAATTTATCAGCTCTTCGAAACGACCACGATCCTGATAATAATTAATCAAATCTTCGAGTTCATCGGCATGAACGACGATGTGAAGACCACACATTTGGGCTAATCGAAATTCACCGCTGTCTACACAAGCGAAACAAACTTCTTTCCAAGTTCTTGTTGAATTGGCTTTACGAGCTGAATCAACAGCGCCTTGAAATTCCGTCAAATGTACAAGTGTAATTGCCAATCGAGCAAAATTTGAAACATTATTATATAGCAACTTAGCTGGTTCATACATCTTGTCATCGAAACATCTGTCGCCAATTTTTTGAATGTCAGCGTGGTTCGGACCGGAAATAAATTCCTCAAGATCGGCGAGTCTATTAGTTCTCGCATATGCATAAATCAATTCGCTTTCGATGAATGATTCGCGTGCTTTCTTCCTGGCCATTTGTAAATAACGTACAAGATCTTCCCAATGTGATGTGCGATGAGCCGTTTCGACAACATCAATGTAGGCAGATGGATCATCAGCTTTGATGAAACTGTCAATAGCCTCCTTGACGAGACCTTGTTGTAATTGAGCTCGTGCCAACTGTGACCAAACAGCTGGTTCATTGCATCTTTCAGCAAACTCATATGCTCTGTCCAAATTATTAACTTGTTCAATCAGAACTTGAATAGCTGAGGTGTTGACGTCAAATTTCTTGAATATAGCAAATGCTTCTTCATACAATTCATTGTTGATAGCGATATTGGCTATATCGGGAGCATCATAATTGTCGAGACGATTTATGTATTCCATGACACGTGTACGATCCGCTTTAATTGCCGTAAGAATTAATAAGTTCTGAAGATTACGATGGTCGCTGAAGACACTACTGTCAAGAACAATTTTCTCCAATAGTTCAATTAGCTCATTCGGCAAATCTGCCGTCATGAAAGCCTTCACTGTAACAGAAATGTCTTCAGGATCTTGAGTTTCAGATAAAGCAGTTTGAACTACTTGATCAATCAATTGCCTTTTGAAAGGATTACTTTCAAGAAGTACTTCCGCCCATAAATCAGGATCTCGCCGTCTAACTAAATATCTCGCTTCACTTTTGAACAAACTATTTTCGTTACAGACACTTATTAATTCGCGATCACATTGTCCACGTTCATAAGCTATGCATGCCAAATGTGGATCACGTTTCTCGCAATATTTTCCAACAACACGACTGTCATAAAACTGATTTTCTTTCAAAAATCGCTCCGGATTATTGTTGCTGTCGATATAAATTTTAGCAAGGGCATTGTGTGTAGCTGGCTCGATACAGCCTTCATGTACACGTGACTCTAACCAGGGGAGTAAAAGTTTGAGACGATTGCGTTTTTCAACTTCTTCCACAAGTTCATCCGTAGAGAATTGTCCTCTCACCACAAGGATTAAATTTTTAATTATATCCTCGGAACAATCTACATCTAACAAACCCCCAATTACAACTGGCAGACGCGATGGATTCACCTAAAAAAATATACAGATTCAAAATTTTAGGAATATCAATTCAATAGAGATGATTTCATAATTATTATAATGTTCTTACCTTCTGGACGTAAATTTCAATATATTTCTGCAAGTTGTTGCGATACAGATACAGAACAAGATCATGTACAAAGTCAAAACGATCGCACACAATTATAAGTGGTAATTGATCGGACAATTTTGCTTCCTTCAAAAAATTTTTCACACGCTCAGCATTGTAACAGTGACTCTCACGGCAAATACGTTCAACTTCTTTTATCTGTCCAATTTTGCACGCAGCTTGAATATACTTGAAGTGCACTTCTTGGTCTTGGCTAAAGTTAACAATAGATCCAAGAAAATAGAACAATCCTTCATACGATTTGAAACTCTCAAATAAATCAATGAGCGCCTTTGTTGTTAATTGCTCATGATATTTCGTTGCGATTTGAACACATATTTGTAAATTTTGTCGCATGTTTGCCGTTAACATTGCTTTTAAGCATTCAAGTGAATCTTCAACAGAAAGGGTACCAAAAAATCCCACAAGCCAATCAGCTGAAAGTAAATGCGTATGGACAACTGCACGCTTGATATCATAAAGATCTGTATAATGTTCCAAAGCACGTTGCAATAATCCAGCTTTTTCACACAACTGGGCGACATGAGCTCTGTCGTAGTGAGTGAACATTTGATTTCCAAGAATAGCATCAGCCACCTGTGGCGCCGACATCAAATTCATTTCAAGTAAACGGGTTTGGAGCGCGCCTTCACTTGGCCGATTGTTCTTTAATGCATCTAATAAGAACGCCGTGCACTGTTGTACCATATTTTGTTCCATGAATATGTCCACAATTTGATTTATATCAGCTAGTGGCTCATCATCTTGTACAAGCATCTGCGCGAATGCTACACCTTGATCAGGGTTTATTCTCATGACATTCCTCAAAAGAAATATATAATCCGGCGTATAAGATACCTTCTTGGCATAAAGAACAATTTTTTGAAATTGGCCAGTCTCAGCAAAGCATTGAATAACTTTATTTGGAACATTTGCACGTAGATAAACACTTAGTGCAAGTGTAGGATCGGCTTGCTTAACTAAATCGCCTAATTCCTCGCTGCATTCAAGTTTATCTTCCTTCAGCCATTTCTCCAATAACTGTTTACGTCCCTGCACTAATACCGGTCGACATAGTTCCAACGATTCGTATTTATTCAATTGACCTTGATCTAGTAAAATACCAAAGTACTGGAGAAGTGGAGATGTTTGACCTTGAGTAGTAGGAACCTATTGGCGGGCGGAGGGACAAACAATTCATTTTCCAACGAACTGAAATTCGATAATTCCAAATAGTTATTCATAAAGTGAGTCATACCTGTTGGAACCGTTGAATAGTAGCTGGAGTTCGGAGAATTCCCTTTGGTGCATTAGCGGCAACTTTAGCAGCTTCTGCATACTGACCATTTTGAAATAACATATTGAATTTCCGAACAAATAAATCTTCAGCACCCGATAAATTATTTCTCACTGCCATACGTAATGCAAGTTCAGGATTCTGCAGAACGCCATTGATATACGGTATAATATTTTCCTCTTCAACCGATACTGAAAGAACTTGTCCCTTACGATTCACACCAATTATCCCACCAGATGCTTCATGTGGGGCAGTAACGAAAATTGTTTCGCCTGATATACGGTTCATGAATATACAAGTTGCCGATTCGATATCATACATGTGAATATACCCGTATTTAGTTATGAGATAAATGACATCGTATTTCGAACTGACTTGCATAGCTACAGGGAAATCATTGCTTGCTTCAGCTGGAAAAAATACATCAACAGCTTTTTTCGGGAATGGTACATTACCAGTGGGTGGTTGGCCCACTTCGATAATGTGAAGTTTTGCACCCTGAAGTGTTCTCACGGCAAAACAAAACAAATTGCTCGGTTCTGCGTTCCCCTCCATCTTGAATTGGGCAAAAGATGCGGCATGACCTTCAATCGGTTGTGAACATTTACGTTCAACTGAATATAGATGCATTGCCCCAACGACGCGGTTATGTTGCGCTGAAATTCCAATAAGTAAAAGCCATGTTTGTTTCGGATCCGTGCGATAATTAATTATTTGACATCCGTTCAGCGACGGATGACGATCAAATATTTTTGTGGGCGTCGAGTCGCCTTCCATTGACCAGTGATAAACCGATTGCTCGGTTACTAAAGCCAATGTATTTGGCGATATCCATTTCCAAAACACGACATCTTCTGTCATTATGTGAGCCTTCATTTTGGATTTCATCTCAATATTGAAGATTTGTAAAGTTTTTTGAGCTAAAAAATATGAAGATTCATGACTTATTAATACGAAACTAATATGAAATGATTTAGAGCAATATGAAAACTCAATATCATAATTTGTAAATAGGATATGTTTACCTTTCAGAGCAATAACTTTACTTGCAGGATTCATTATTGCTGAATCCGCAGATATGGGTCTACGTATAGGATTCGCTGTATCGTTTAGGTCAATAATGACCACTTGCGACGTATCACCAGATTTTTCACGCACACATATGAATTTGTCCGACTCCATAGTGAGTGTATTGAAACTGACATTGCTGGCATTAATATTCACAGCTGTGAGCTATAACAAAATTGAACGGGAAAATAATTGAAATTAACAAAATATAAGATTGCAGATTGACGAAAAGACGAAAAAGTATGATGGAAAAAAATGGAGGAAAGAAGAGAGGAAGCAATAATCATGAAACACATAGAGACAATGTAGGTACTGGTAAGGGGCGTGTGTAAATGTATATGTGGCGCATGAAGTAGGTGTAGCAATGCATCTAACACTTCCGCGAGGGTCCACAACAAAATCTGTCTGACGATCACAGATAATTATGTGTGTCAGTGCTTTAAGGATATTGCACTATGCTCGGAGATCAATATATCGATGAGTTCAGTGGTTGTTGGGACTAAAAAACATTAAATTACTCCTATGCTACTGCTCAATTTTCATTTTTTTTCCCCTCTGAAATTTAAATGGAAAATGATATTAGACAAACACATCCAATATATATGGAAACTATGGAAATTTAATAACTGTCAAATCGTGTGTCACTTGAAAAGTATTGGAGTGAATGCCCCCAACGCCCCCACATACAACGCATCGTGAAATGTTACGTGGATGATTCGGCAGGTGGGGAGTAAATCATCCAACACTCCTAAGAAACCTAAAAGATACTCCGACAACCATAGTGGATTATTAATTTCATTCCTCCGCCCTGCCTCCCCACACCCACCTTTTATCAAGCTCATTTTTTATTCGTTCTTTCGATTTCATCAAATTTTTCCTCTTGATGGATGTACACATACGAACAACATTGACAATATGGATATTATGGACATTATGGACATTATGGACATTTTGAACATTATGGATGTTATGGACAATATGCACTATGCCGATGGGTGAATTAAAGATATATGAATGAGGTCACGTACCTGGAGATGTTCCTGAAATCGTATTGGCAGTAGCTGCGACATTTCTATAGTCGTCCCACTGAAAGAATGATCTTGAGCAAAAAAATACTTCGAAATGGTACCTTCGGCTTTTTCCCCTTCTATCACATTTATACGAGATTTCACCAATCCCGTTTGAGAATGGTTGAACTACGCAAGACGACTACGCCGAGAAGTAGTTCCTTCAACACAATCTGCGCATGCATTGTAACATCTTTTTGTGCGCATGCGTCACTATCAGCCATCTTTTTCCTACTATATGCATCCAATTGCTGAAGCGATCAAAACTGCGGCGTACTGAACGAATGTATTCAAATTCCTACCTGTTAATATTCAACTCCACTTCAAATTCTGTGATGAATGTTCGCGCTTCCGCCATAATGTTTTGACGACCAATTTTTGTCCCTCCATTGTCAAACAAATATTCATCAACTGCCACGCCAAATGTATCGAACTTTTTGTACGATTGGTCTTTATATTGTTCGAGTAATATTGCGGATGGAAATCAATACTAGCCATTATGGAATCGATATCACCATCATATCTCGGTATAGATTCTTTTTTTTTCTATTACATAATTATATAAACATTAATCTAGAATGAATGACATGAACAGCAATTGGAAATGATTCCATGGCATAATCGGTAATGAATATTAGAGAATTATTCACGCTAAGCGTATCTAAGTGAATACAGACTCATAAAAGTTTAATTTTATCGTGTCGCATCGATTGTTTTTAATTTTTTTTTTTTCTCTTCTATTATTCTCTGGTATCATCTTCATAAACTCCAAAGTTCATATCTTTAAATCCATATAGAGCTTTCGATCGGCAGCCGAACGGGCCAGACACTCGCTTTGGAGAAGCGATGTGCCGGGGTTCAAGTCTTCGGTGAGAACCGATGAATTTTTATAAAAAAAAAAACAAATATTCAAATACAGGATTGGTGTAATCTCGTATTTATGTGTTAAGGAGGGGAGAAAACCGAAGGTGGTACCTGAGATTTTTCTCAAGATCATGCTTCCGGTGAGACGTTCGTATCAGTGGATTATTCTAGCTATGTGTGTAACCCCAAGAATTTGGCTACTTAATAATAAAAATTCATTTCCCTCCACCATCTACACACTTATAATCCTCTTGCTATTTCAATTGACTTTGTATTAGATAGTCGCAAATACTCGAATGATCCCAGCTATTGTTTAATTCACTCATTCGCGTACTACACAAAATCGACTGACGCAAAGCCAAATGTCATCACTACAGTGGAGTCTTCATAAGTTTGAAAACACGGGGCTCTCAATCCCGAGAATCAAGCTTAGGCCGTGGTCCGAATTGCGCTCACAGTGCTTACGACGTACAAACTTCTAAGGTGCGATCCGATTCAATGAGCGCGCTAACGGCTTTTCGCAGTGTCCGTAATTCGGACCAATATGATACGGACCCTAGGGGATACAGACCCTAGTTTGAAACACCATATTTTCATTCCAAAATCCTGACTATAAAACGCAACGGAATGATTTAAAATTTTGCAGGAAGATTATCTTGGCAGTTATCTACGACGAGACACTTCGTTTTTTAGAAAATTCATTTAACAAAATTATAGATCATTTTACCGACATCACTCGACATTAGAACAATTTGATTATTGATTTTTCCTGAAATATATATTGAAAAACAAATGTGTCACGCTGTAGCCCGTTAATTTTCACATAATCCAAATATATCAGATTTCTCATTTCTTCAGTAATTGTTCAATGCTTTTTGATTGAAAATAAATATAAGACACCTAACCTATCTCGAACCCTAGATGGCGTCACACTAGGGTTCATTTGCCCTCAAGGCTAGGTCGCGAAACACAGTGCTGACCGTGCGATCGTGAGTACCGTGAGCGTGCGTCTAGGTATGACGTCACATCTAACGCATAACATTTGCAGTGCAAACAATGAGCGTTGAAAGCACGAATCGGACCGCACGTTGGTACACTATGAACGCTGTGAGCGCAATTCGGACCGCGGCCTCACTGTGACACCCCTTCTTTTCATAACGGCGAATCCTACAGCGTGATAAGTGGTGGTAGGACAAGCCCGCGAATTAATAGATATTTCAAAATTCTGAAGGTTATCGAAATTCTCGGCTATTTTTGTCTTTTTTTCTCCTTTTGGAATATCATCATCATCTTTATCACATCATTCTTTCAACAAATTTTCATTGTTCAACCACTGCGATACCGTTATCACATGTACACCTAGTTGTTTTAAAATGAATGATCTAGATGCACCGTATTTGATTTCATTTAGGTATTTCAATTTCATATCTACATCTATTGAAACAACTTTTTATTTCTTTTTCTACTTGGCTCCATTTTTTAATACTACTATAATTAGTACCGCAATATCTTTTTTAGGAACTTTGTTCCAAATATTAATTATTCACATTGTATAAACAAATAAACAAATTGTATGAATGAGACTTAAATATCTATTTCAAGGTTGAAATAATATGGAATGGCCCATCGACTGCGCGCATAACAACGCGGTTGCCATAGAAATCTACAAAAAACTGTAGGAGGGTGGGGATGTAACTCTCCTCATGTCTTTCAAGCAATGGAGGGGTATCGAACTTATGGAAGGCCAAGCCACTGTTTCCCCCACTTTGTAACCGTTTTCAATGCTTTTCGATGCTCCCTAATGGCAGAGAGTCACAAAGTGGGGGTACTTTTTACTCAGGATCTGGCCACACTGACTCCACTGCATATACTTCTCACTGACACCTATCATGGCGGACGAATAATTTTCCACCCCACTGCCTTCTCACCACCTCTTGTCTAACGAAAGAAGTTCCACGCTAACGGCTGACTACCGTTAATACTCTGAACAATGGCACCATTTTTTTCTCTGTACAATTCAATGGATGAATTCAAAACAATTAATATTATATAAATAAGTAACTAATAACCTATGATAAATTGTTTTCTCCATCTTAAGTGGTTGAAACTATGCAATTCTAAAATGATCCAATTCTCCATCTGATGGCGTAAGAATACAAGCAAATACAACCAGCTGGTGCGTTGTATTCAACTATTCACCTAATTCACCAACGTGATGAGATGGAGTTTACATCGTAATTGAATTGAGTTGATAGACCACAGGCGTCAGGCATTACAGCAAATCATCACAGTTGTGAACTGGCCAATGCTTTTTCTCTCGTATCCTCACGCAGCTCTCTGTCTTTTTTCATTATAGAAATTTACAGCACATAAAGATGTATGAATGCATACCTGTATAGAGCTGTGTATGCCGCATGGTTGTATAGTTCATTCAGATTGTCCATCGTATCATTGCGAAAGACATCGCGACTTTGTTCAATACATTGTCTAATATATGATTAATTCACCTGTTAGACAGGACCATAAAGAGAGATATGAAACAAGCAGCTATATAAGCTGCAAATCAATTCATCTCAGAATCAAATGCTATATAAGAATCTAGTAATTCTAAAAAAAACTGATACATATGATAAGACGGATGTATCTTTCGGAAGTGGCTCTTTAACAATGCAATTGATCAAAACCATGTCTGATTCCTGAATCAAAATTGTTTCAACTACACATTTAGTTTGTATATGTTGAGTTGAAAGTTTCGATATAGGGGTGCAATGTGTTTGGCCTGTGAAGGTCAGCGCAATGCAATACAAAATGAGATCCACCTCATACTTCACCTCCCATGTAATATATCCCGTAAAATTACGTATATTTTTGCGGGGGTCACATCAAATAAATATTTTTTCACAGTTATAGATCAATGAAAAAGTCATCACAAACGACTTTTGGAACAAAAACATTTGATCAAAAATTCGTTCCATTTCTTATACAATGACGGTATCTTCGAGATAATACACTTTATTGTTCCTCATAATTATTCAACCTATCTGGGGAGTCACTGCTCACCCAGCGCGGTACCCATTGATTGATCTTTTTGCCATTTTGACAATACTAATCTCAGTGAAATGAACGTATCGGATATTAATATTTTACTGAGCGATGCCTGTAAAAGAACGCATCTTATTATTCAAGTATAATAATTGAACGACATTTTCAACGATACAAAATCTCATCTTCCTTTGAACCCATTTCTTTCTCCAGCAACAAATTCTCCTTTCACGAAGAGAGCGCGGCTCGAAACAGATTGGTTATTATTTTTGGAATTGTTATTGATACTACTATTTATAGAAGATCATGAATGGCCCAAAAATTGTAATTCATGAATAATATGGACATAAATTTTTTCTCTGTAAAACCAAACATTTTGTCAAAGATGAACATTCAATACTTATACACAAATCTGTGGTGCCAACATATGTCGATTTAATGCCTGCATTGGTCCTTCTCCATCCATGTCTCAGCAAAAATGTTACTGATACATGAAAATGATTAAAAAGAAAGTGCCCTCAAAAGAATTATGGTATCATATTTGTGTGTAAAAATGGTTTATTCGTCAGCAAGTGTCACAACAATTAATCATGATATAATTTGGGTCGTTGTAAGTTATTTTTCTGCTGTTGAACAGTTTTCATCATTACATTATTAGTCAAATAGACCGAATCCCATATCGTCATCTTCTGACTCTGACTCCTCCTTAGCTGGTTTTTTCTCTTCTGAAAGAGATTCAATGAAAAATGATGTAGTCATTATCACAGATACATATATTAAATAAGTAGATAAATCATCTGATCAGTTGAATATGTTTGTCAGCACATCGCATCAGGCGAAAGATGGTATAGTAAATCATCACACATTATGAGGTTTTGAATTGATACGAAGCCTTCTGAATTTAAGAATTTTAGTGATAATAAATTTACCTTTCTTCTCTTCAGCAGCAGGTGCCGCACTACCGGCAGCAGCACCACCAGTTGAAACAGCAGCTGCCCCACCACCGACTGGCATGGAAGACAACTTCTCGCGCCCTTGTGCGATCAAGTCTTCAATGGATTTACCCTTAAGTTCGGCAATTACTTTTCCAAGTCTCTCGACATCGGCTTCTATTCCTACTGAAGAAAGAATTTTTTCAATGTCCTGTTGTGATGGTCCAGCATTGCCGCCGAGGACAGCCAAAAGATAAGCGGCCACGTAACGCATTCTGAAAGAAAATAACACATACAATTTAACCTATAAATAAAATCGATTTTTTGGGAAGAAACGCTTATCATTCAAAATCATGTCAGAATATGAAAATGCCATCACCGTCAGTCAGCCGAAAGATGGTGTAAATGTGATTCATCATTGCATATAAAAATTAGATTAAAATTCTAGATGTTCCGAATATCGTCAAATTCGTGTTTTGACGGCGAGCACGCCACATCCACATATATCATAGTTAATTTATTATAATCGTGAACACGAATGATTAAATTATAGTCTTTATGTGTTTAACAAAAGTTTAAGAAATATATTTCAGTGTATAAAATCAAAATGAACTTACTTTTAAGTCGCGTCGACACGAAACGTGGAATCGCTGAGAAATAATGAACGCTTCTCGTCGAGAATGAGACGAAGTGAACGAGCTGATCGGCATCCGATGGGATAAACTACTGGAACTCACCTAGACGTAGAAACCTAACAGAAATTTTAGTACGGAAAATAAGCTATACTATAGTGTGTTATGTGAGCATTCGTCATGTGCGAGCCATGCAGATGGCGCATCGATGCTTCAGCATTGTGTAGGATTTGAAAAAATACAACATGAAATATTATGATAATAAGTGCCGATTAAGAAATTTGTGAAAGAATAATGTTACTTTTCGAAAAAACCTTTCTATGAAGAACGCCCGAAACGATATTAAAACATTTTGAATAACTGAAGTGCTCACTACACACTCGCATCGATAGCTTCTGACCGATGCCATCTAATGTCTTCAAATCTTCAGAGACAATAATCCCTCTTTTAGAAAAGACCCCATAGTCAGATTGTTCATGAAATCATAAATTTTTGTCCATTGTTATCAATTAATTCTTAAGGCACATTACACAATGAAACAAATAAGGCATAAAATATAAGGAATAAGGAACAAGGAATAGCGGAATCCAACGATGGCAGAACCGTTGATCAATTCACAATTTGAAAATAAGGAATAACGAACAAGAAATAGAAACAGAATTTCCATCACGATACCGCAATCTGGTTAGCCCCTCATTGCCGTGAATCGGATCAAATTTGATTCCCTATCGAACGATTCTGCATACGTTTTTTTGTCACATTCAAATTTTTTGAAGATAATACCAATCAGGGGCTAATTAAAAAAATTCCCTAGGACAATGCTTAAATCGGTTTTATTAATCAAAAAATTTCTATCAAACGGTTGAATTAGTCTATCATTAATAATCAAACGTCCATCAAAAGATTGCAATCAAATTTAATCCGATTCACGGCAATAAGGGGCTAACTAGATTGAGGTCGTCACGATGGAAATCTGTGAATCTGGACCTGGATTCTGAACACCCCAAGTTAGTTTGTGTTCGTGAGTTCTACGGTATTCCGCTATCCATACTATCATTATAGTCAACGGATAATGAATATCACGGTCGGTACATTATCGATGTTAAATATCATAACGAAGTAGCACATATATATGCTGTAACATTCTGCAACACCTTGTACTCGACGAAGGAGAACGTAATGAAGGGAATCAAAGAAATATAAAGACGGGGTGCTAGTGGGTGGGCAATTACCACGAGCAGATAGAGAACAATTTATTAGCCGCTAGATCGCATAGGCCGCAAGTTCCTGGGCCATACACTATATTCAGGATATTCAGATTGACATCACCCTCAAAATTTTCGTTTCCATAAAGACGGACACGAGCTCACTTGGTGTTCACAATCCGCAACTCCTTTTTTGTTTAGCCAATATTTATGAGCGCATTATGAAGAACCGAATAATAGATTTGGAACTCAGGACGTAATTCATTATGAGGACATTGACAAGAAATAATACCAAATCTTCAGCCACTGTGATTGGTTAAATATTGTAGCTCATCACCTATTGTGTATCGGTCACTGTGCTATTTCTTATTTCTTATTCCTTATCTCTTATGCCTCATTGTGTAATGGACTATACATATATATATATACAAATATTTTAGGTTGAATTGTTTGTCTGGGGATATTTACCGGTAGAGATTTATTTGGAAGGAGAAGGTATATGGATGTGGTAAGTCCTGGAACTGCCAGTAAAAAAAGGCCTAAAGGCGGGAACAACTAATGTGCATAGAAAGCATAAACAGGAGAAATTTGAGATGAACTTTGAATGAAAATGGTAATAATGCTGGAAAGTTTTCAAAACAATCGGATACTGATGGCGTCAACAACTTGAATTTTTTTTTATCTCTGTTTTTGTATTTTTTTGCTTAGTGGAATGCTCTTATTCATGTAGTGTTGATGAAGTGTTTATAGGTGGACGAAAAAACTATAGAATATCTGACATCATACTAATTGTAAACTCAATTATGACCATGAGTATATAATAATGCACATGTGGTGAATGAAATGAGAGTATATAAAGAACGCGAGTACGCAAAATAGGAAGAATTAGGTGAGGTTAGTTATGGTAAGAAGAACGTCTGACCGGTCCGTCAGTTTTCCTGTGTTTTATGTTGCACAAATTTCCGTCTTCCATTTATCATAAGAAGTATAACAACAATTTCATACTTTGAATATTTAATGACTGTATGATGGTGGATATAAAAATTGCTGTTGAAATAATAATACGTACGAAAAAACAGGAAAATGTATAATTAAGTGAACAAAATATTTATGAACTGTCGGACATTATTTTTATGTGTATACATATATAAATATTTTCTCTGGTTGTATCCATGTATTTTGTATTCAGATTTGTGAAGACCATTCTTAGGCAAGATCATGGTATGGTTCTCTGTATTTATATTTATAACTGTAATCATGTGTTCAATGCATCGAGGTATATGAGACTTGAATATTGCCTGTTCATACTCGCAATATAATTCAACATTTCTTACCTTCAAATTCATGAATGTTGAAGAATGTATGATGATAAGAGGTAGAGATACTTTCTCGCATTGGACACCACGCTCTCACTGCTCACTATCTTGTCCCTCATTAAATTTATATGTTGGCCCCTACAATACATATTGTAAATAAGGACACATTATCTCTAATTTTTCATTGAAGAAGAAAATAATAGATCGCCGGAGTATCACCAATTAGCGAAAATTTTTATGAGGATATTAAATTTAGATTGGATGAAAATCATTCATATAATTTTTTTTTTTTAATATTGCCAATTATACAAATTATGGGATTGAATTCATATATATATATATATACATAATTCATCACATATCAGAATTTATTTGACAGAAAATTCCAGAACTTCATAAATAATTCGATAATAATAAGAAAATTATGTTGATCGTATCTTTTAGATGTAAAAGGCAATGTTTTCTGTACGTTTGGTTACTGCGGATAGCTATCAAGCGACACCATCACCCCAACTCGATCCAACATATTCTGAATTCCGCGGTGCTGAAATAAAAAATGTACCAATTGTTCGTGTGTTTGGGACAACTTCAACAGGTGAACATTGTTACTGCTTCTCACAAACAAATGGAGAAATAATACGTTGATATTTCGTTACAAACTGACATGACCGGTATTATTTTTGTTCTCTCTGGTTTGCATTGATAGGTGAAAAAACATGTTTACATTTACATGGCGCGTTTCCATACATGTATGTGCCATTCACCGGCGAATACAATGCTGACATTTATCCATACAAACTTGCTACATCATTGGATGCCGCAATCAATGTATCATTGGGATCAGCAACTTCGAATACTCAGCACGTTTATCAAATAGAACGCGTTGCTGGAATGTAAGTGACTTCTTTGTATTATAAAAGTTAGTAATAGAAACGAAAATTGAGTGAACGAAAAATTGCAGATTCAATTTATAATACAGAAGTTTTTATGTGTTATTTGCAGACCTTATTATGGGTATCATGAGGGGGAGCATCAGTTTCTCAAAGTGTATTTCTATAATCCGGCGATGATGAAGAGAGCAACTGAGTTGTTGCAAGTAAGCAGTTTCATGAATTTTTCTTTTTTTTTTTTTTTTTTTTTTTTTTTTT
>JAPYZH010000240.1:0-114819 GCA_030523085.1 Meteorus colon | reverse complement strand
GTATATGGTTGTTTGTTATGTAGTGATGAAGTTTCTTGATATAAAAGTAAAAAGACGAAGAAAAAAAATAGACTTGCAGTATTTATTATATGAAAATGTGAAAGGAGAGCAAAAATCTTATTGAAAATACTTTTTATAAAGGTTTTTGTATTAGTTGCATTTGTGAAATGGAAGAATGATAATGAATAGATTATGAATGGACGAATGGAAGAATAAATGGATGAATTGATGGAATAACATTTAATTTAAACAAAAGTGACATGTCTCACATTAGTGGAATGTCATGGTAACTTTTCCCGTATTGACATTCAGAACAGTTCTGTCTATGTGGGCATCTCATTCACTCAATATTACATGGTGTTCAGGGCACTCTCAACTTCAATGAAATTCAATCTCTATTTAAAAATAAATTTTTTGATTACCGCATCAAAAACACCCAGCCAGGGTCTCGATATTACCTCAATTCATTTTCACTTGATTCGAGCCCATGCAAAAACTGTGTACACATCTTTTCTTTGTACGTATTTATGTTGGAGAGATAAGGGAAAAAAAGGTCAAGAAGTCTATATGTGTATGAGATACACTTCAATGATTATTCATGAGTTTTTGCGTGTGTTTTAGAAAAAGCAGAGAGTATAACGGGGCTCTGAGTTGTTCGATAGTGCGAGATATTATCAGAAATGCTCAAGGAAGATTTTCCCAGAAAAACATCTTCATATAAAAGCTTTTCATACACGTTTGTATCACACATCCACCATCAAAGCACATACAAACATTTTTTTCCATTAGAAGTAGCAAACAAAAGTATAGATAAATAAATAAATAAATAAATAAATAAAAAATGAAAAGAATGAAAAAATTGTATGTTCGGTCAATGTTATCGACGTCATGAAAGTTTTCGACACATGAAGTCAATGGAGGTTCAAGCACCCGCCAGCAGCCCCATTGTCTTTCTATATCCTCACTATATGATGTGTCAATATACGATATATAGCTGATACGTCTTTGTGTCTGGAACATTGTAAAACCCTTCTCGCAAAGCGGCCATGACATTAAATCATCTTTTCTACTACGCGTCACTAACAGCCGGGGAAACGACGATCCCTTTTTCAACTCTCCTTATTCCATGTAGTTGGGCCACTATCTCCGGCCGCGAAGTCTCTTGGCTATACTACTTGGGTGCCGAGTTTTCTTTTGGCCATTACCTCGTGCACATCATCACGACCACCCGCCTTTACTCTCGTTTGTTACTTTCCCCTTGTTCCATCATTCTACAATTTTTCTTTCCACGTACAAATTTCCTTGCAATTTTACTCATCTTTGAAATAACCAAGAAATCATATTTTCTCTTATATGCCTTTTATATAACTTTTTTTTTCTCAGCACGATACATTTGTGGAGGCTCTGTGTCGATTGATCTATACCACTCGGTTAAGTTTAACCTCAAAATCCTTACGTAAAGATAAACAAAATTCTATCACTGCTTTTTGAATGTTTAATCAACGAAAAATTTCTTCCTGAATTTTTGTATGCATCAATTCAATTCACAACACGAATAGTTCTTCATAGTTCAATTATTTATAAACATTCCTACGCCGCATTATATCTTAATATACATTTCAAAATAGTATAATTGATTGTCATGTGCAAATATATCTTGTAGATTATTAGTGGAATATCAACATGAAGAGCGAATGAACATTGTTATTGGTGGATTTCAAAACCACATTTCAAATAAATAGTTGAAATGTCAACAGAGGTTATTTTAAATCTTCCGAGTATAACTGAATGTGAATGGGGAGTTGCGTCGGAGACATGAAGAAAACAGTAGGAGGTGAAGAGGTAGAAATTCTGTCTGTAAAGCTTGCGTCCGAAAACTAGGTTAGAAAGCTCTAGAGAGTTTCAACATAGAGCAAGTCAAACAAATAAATGTTTTGATGGGTGAACATAAAAGTGGTAATATGTTGGACGATACAAATACGTGCGATCTCTCATCTAAATCCTCACGTACCAACTCGATGTATTTCCACCATCCACCCAACTCGACACCTTTCCAACCCCCATTCTCATTTACATATAGATATATATGTATATTTTGCATCAATATATGTACACATACATTATGCGTATATGTTGTGGCGCAGTATAACCATGCATTATACATGCGCTATGTAAAATATTTGTCGCAATTCTCTATGCTGTCAATCAAAAAAAAATAAAAAAATAAATAAATAAATAAATATATAGTGATACCTATATACGCATATATTTGTGATTGTGGACTCAATATGGAATTGATGGTAGAAAGAGTAGAGCTTCAATAGCGGTTACAATAACAACGGGTATCACGTTTAGACACATATTTGTAAAATATATAATCACGACGAAATGGAAGTTGCTGCGTCAAACCTGATGAGCATGCTTGTGACTAGATTTATCGATATTCATCGAAGTTCTATCAGCGGACGGAAGATTGTAGTTAATGGTTTTATTACTAGTTTTATATATTCCATGAAATGACACTCGTCGGGCAATATCAAATTGGGGATGTGTTTATATTGGTGTTGGGAAATTCAATCGAAAGTTCAACTGTTATAGAACCTCTATAGATTCATGATACAACTTCTTCGACGTATTTATGGAACACTGGTAATTAAATATTGAGAATAACAGTTACGGATTGGGACCTATATTTGTAATTGTTTAATTATCTATATCTGATCGGAAATAGGGAGAATCACGCTTAAGACGAAGTGGATCTATTATTGAAGCTCGAATATTTCCTCATAGTATAAATCAAATCAGGATTTCGAGCAATAATACAGAGCGTCATCGGAACCTTTTATATGAGAATGTTGCTTTCATGCTCATGCTGGTGTCCACATGATTTTTATATCTGAATTCACCGACTATGCATTGATTGTTATATTTTTGATGATTCACCCGTTCATATACAGCAGCTATGACTGAAGCTATTGGAAAAAATGAGAGCACACGCGTGTGCGCATACCGAAAGAAGAAAAAGGTTAACTGTTATGAGCTCTATATCCGTACGAAGGTTTTGCCCTCTCGCTTGCCATAAATCCGCGCACACACATATACAAACCTTAGTCTCATACTGCACGCCCTATGGTTTGAAAGAAACTTTACGAAAGTGAACTCGGCGAGACTTTCCCATTCTACTTTCCGGCGGTTTAGTGTCGGGACCGTTAAGGAGAAGGAAGAAAATACCGGAAGAGACAGAGAAGAAAATAGAACAAAAACTTTTAGTCATCAAAAAAACTTATGTGATTTTCGCGCTGTTTCTTCAAAATTTTTGCCATCTCAGTATATATATTTATATACTTGCAGTATGTTATCGTGATTTTGTCATCGGTTATGATATATACATTGTATTTATATATACCATCATGTTGTATATAAATTATATCACTATACGTAAACACAAATTGGCTGTTGAAAAAACGCGCACATATTCATTTTCGTCGGCACGCAATTTCAATTTTTCTCAATGTGTAGATTTTCGAAATAATTTCACGAATGACAAATGATAAAATAAATATCAACGATGGAAGTCACAATAAATAATGAACAAATGTATTGAAATGTAATTGTGTAGATATTCGAAAAATTTTCATCGCATTATAATAGTGGTAGACATCCAGGTATAAACTCTGTCAAGACTTTGTCATACGAAACAAACAATTGCCGTACCGATATGAAAAATTCCATACGTCAGAGATAAAAATGCATTCAATATAAAATGTAAGTAGCTATTGAACAATATGGAAACAAATTCGTTCTCTTCTCTATATTGAACATTGTGTCATTTATGTGGCTTGTAAAGGTCACATTGTAGAATATGAAAGTGCTGTGAATATGAACTTTGCTAAGCAGATATTACTTCGAAACTTGTTCCATCGATTCATCGTGAAATCAGTTCACCCACTTTGCGTAATGGCAATCCAGAATGAATTTTTCTAATTTCATCTAATATCAACTATTGCACTTTGATTTTTTTATGCTAATTTATATTGAATTTTTGTTGTATATGAGAATGGAGACAGTGTAAAGAAAAAGAAACGCCCATGCCCAAAAATATTCCTCTTCAATACTAATCCATTATTTCTGTGTTCTAAAACGAGGCATACACTAGATATTGCTGTTTATTCAGTGTTTCTCACAAAGTTTATGTCTCGCAGGAAGCCCTAAAATATACATACATTTATTTATAGAAGAATAATGGAAACGTATTTTTTTTTTGCTTGGCATTCAGTTTTAAAAAGGGAGGAGAAAATAACGAAAAAAATAACTGTTCAGTGTGTATACATGCGTACAAATATTCATATTTACAATCTAATATAGAGTGAGATAATTGCCTAAAGGATTAATGTTACGTGAAACTGCAACGCTTTTATTTCCCTCCCACTCGTAGCCAAGCTCGGATCGATTTTCATGGGTATCCAATCAGACCTCCGGGCATGCGTTCTGAGTACACTGTCGTTATGTGATATGCTTCACTTAATTGTTCAAAATTATTCATATATTGCAATGACACGAATCTCAGTGAATTGCAAGCTAGAGGATTCGTGTGCGTTTCATTTCTTCACTATCCTGACAATATGAATGAATACAAACGAGACATAACACTACTTTCATACAAACATTTTTCTTCGCATTCAACAAGAGTTATTAACTGTAAATCAATTTGGGAAAGTCACTATTTAATGGGAAATTAAATTTTGTAAACGTAACTGATTGTCATGATGTATATTATAATCAACTGTTGATATCATTAAATTATAAAAACATCAGTATGAGGAAAGCGAGCAATAAAAATAAACTGATTCACTTGTTTGCATGAAATCATTCAATCATTGAACTGTCCATAATTACTATTCGCATTTCAATAGAGAATTCTTTTTTCAGAATGATAATAATTGAAGCTCAAATATTTTTGCCAACAAAGTTTTTGCGAATGTTCTGTATAATATTTGCCAAGAATATGCATATATATTTGACTTTTTTATTACTATGTGGATCTACACTTTTCTTCTTTGTGTCTTTGTGTATACTCTTGACTCCGGTATGTATCGACATAATTTTTTTTTATGTATACGCGCTATGAATTGCATGACTGCAGTTGAAAGGTCATATGCACCAAACATTCGAGCGTTCGAAGTAAGAAGGTTTGATATATATATATATATATATATATATATATATATATATTCCTTGGTTTTACTTGATGAAATACACCGAGCTACGAATGAATGCATAGAAAATGAATTATACGAAACTACGAGGTATCTAATTTCATGTTCCCTCGGAAGTTTCCTCATATTTCAAGTTGAAACAATTGAATTCCTTATTGGTCGTGCATAATTTATCGATAATACTTCGATAGAAGGTAAGCGGAACAATTTTCGTTGAATTTAGTTCCATGAAATTGAAATAAGAGAACGCAAAAAATGTTGTACTTGAAATTGCCATCGTTGGGTCGACATGAATATTCTTTACATTTCATATCATTATGTTTACTCAATAAATACCTTTAATAGATTTTATCTTGAAAATCAATATTTTTATTAATGATTTTCAAAATAAAGTACACATTTATTTGGTGATTCCGAATAGAACACTCATGCGATCGTATGTGCGAGGACTCTGCCACAATCACAATTATAATAGCCGATTATGAGGAAAAAAAAATAATGCGAAGCCATTAGGAACGGAGTGGGTAATATGGGCGTAGGGGAAAGTGAGGTCGGAGCTACGATGGCCATTGTGTATACTGTGAATTGCATGCGTTAATGGACATTTAGGTAATGCAGAAATTGTCACGATCGGCAATCACATTTGAATGGAACATGTAGTGTAATAGAGAATGTATGATTAGGAGAGAAGAGGATTTATTTACCACCACATGGCTCCGATTTTAATTATATCAAAAACAATGGAACATCATTATTTTAATTCTAATTAGAATTTGTAAACATCAATTGAACCCAGAAGGAAGAACGAATGTTGTGTCAAAACTATTGTTTTTTTTCTCTCCGTATTCAATAGATGAAATAGTATTTTACGAATCGGTTGAGCTAATGCAGCGCATCGTTTTCGCGCATTGATTTGAGAAATTAACGTGTGCATTCATAGAATAATTTTTCTCTAATAGCTCGATTCTTAAACATCAATCAAACAAAAATATGGATTTTGCTGTTTCCTATTGAACCTTGTTATATATACTGGAGTGGAAATTTAATGTGAGCCAATGATCGTTTGCCGTTAGACCACATTTATGGCGATGGAATAGTTTTATCTTAAATAAAAATCGATTTGATCGGGCCAACAGAGCCACCTCGTATAACACCCCTCCTTCGCCGGGTACGATCACAGATTCTATACAACGACACATTGCGATTTAATCGTGTTTTTTTCTTTTATTTTTTCTGTTTTCCAATTTATACTTCTTGCACCAATAATTTCTTCGAATTGCATGGGTTAGATTGCGATGTGGATTGCCTACAGTGTTCCTTTGAGGCATGAAATAGAGCACAATAAACCCGACAGTTTACTGAAACCCAATCAGAGTATCAGAAATTGGTTTATTTGGTAAAGTAAAAAAAAACTTGCATGATCGAAATAAAGCTTTTGATATTTCGCGAATATATGCATGTTTTAAAAATATTGTGGAAAATTGATACAGGTTTGGTTGATTTTTCCTAGCGCATTGTAATTCAGAAGACGAAAAAATTAATGCAAATTGAACGAATGGAGTTGAATTGAAGAATGAAAATCTGAGTTTTTACGGGTATTGTACAAAATTAATACGATTAAAAGAAGATAAATTAAATATGTCCCATCATGGAATTTCATATAATGAATCCAATAATAAAAATACCTGTAATACAAATAATTGATATACTGAAGTAAAGTAAAAGGTACGATTCCTCTTTCTATTGTACAATTGTCTTTTTTTGATTGGAAAATGCAATTTATTGTTATCATTTCACCCTCTCAATTAAATTAGCCTTCACTTTAGAGTCAATGATAAAATGAAAGTAACTTTTGTGTGAATACACTCTGCCTTAAGGCGATATTCCGCACACTATTTCACTACCATCCATCTCTTATATACTTATCGTTCACTCATTTTTTCGCCATTATTATACACTTTCTTTGTATTCCCATTCTCTTATCATAAAATGACTTTACTTTGTCTAATTATTTTCTGAAATTATTCTCATAACGATATATTCGTGATGATTTAGCCTCATTTTATTATTCATATCCTGAATATTATTGTAACATTACTACTTTTTAATTGAATAAAAATATAATGAAATTCCAAGTACATTTTGGATCATTATGGATAAAAATATGTGAAAGAATAGGAGGGAACATTCCTTGTACTTATTAATGATTCTTTTTTCTTTGTCATCATGCCACAATCTGTCGAGTACTGGAATTTATTTACAGATTGGAACATTACAATTCGCTTTCGATTATATTCAATATTCTGCACTCCAATTACTCTGCAGTTGCACGTATAATAATATCTTTGAGTCGGTATATATCTATAAATGAATTGAAGATACTTTAATGATTATAGGTAGATCACTGATAGGTATGCAACTCACGTTTAAACGTAATCCAATCGAGTCTGACGTGTAAGTTGCCAATGGGAATAATTGTCCAACCGTTTCAGTCCAATTATTGGACTTCTTGGGTGACATGCAATCTCGCGTGGTGCACCACTGCGGAGATATTTTATACTTTGTCTACGTGATGAAAACATTCGAATATACCATCATTGCGAAATTTTCTCATCAAATTAGAATCGCATTTGCAATAGTTGCAATATCGAATGAAATTCATTTCAATGAGAAAAAAAGTTTAATTAATAAAATATTCAATAGAGCATTCATTGAGTTCACATTTAACGGATGTGAATACGTACATAATGGAGAATATATAATTAATATAATGATGAGAGAATATCTATGCATCATTATATAACAAAAGAGTCAATTAATCATTAGCACTTTCGTTAGTGCAATTGCAGAGTTGGGACGAGCAACTGCTCCCATTAATTCTATATATCCATGAGCTTTGGTAAGTCTGTTAATTCTAACGGTCCTACTGGCTTTGGTAGAGAACGTTTATGGCAATGACCCTGCTTTTCATTTCGACCCAACATCACAGAGTCTTGTGGCAGAGGATTACTCGCAAATTACCTCAGAACCAGCATTATAGCTCATGGAATTGTAAGATACAATTTGCTACAGTTTACTAAATTGTTCATTTGTGAAAGATATGTGTTCATTTCGTGATATATTTCATAATTTGGACGTTTAAGGTTTGAAATAAGCCACAGAAATTCGGCTCAGTATTTGAAAAGAATTTTATGAAATATCTTCAAAATAGAGATAAACATTAGAAAATTTGACAATCATAATATTATTGAGTGACGAAAAGAACATAATAATATGATAGTATCACAGCTTCGATCAGTGCATCTCCCTATTGTAAGAATAATTAACTAAATGGAAATTTCATCAATGTTCAATGAGCCATTGCACAACTTTGATGGTTTATTCTTTGTCACTCTACTTTCAAGTCCGTTTTTATAATGGAACGTTTTTTTCAAAGTATGGTTGTAGCACGAGGTTAGAATTCAACTACTGTTTCTTAACTCCTTAAAAATTGTTCATTGTATCGCGATTAACGACCGATTCACGTCAAGTCTTACTTTTAGTGAAAGCACTTGGTCAAAAACGCCGGCTTTTATCTGTAAAAGCTTCAATTCATTCAAACTGTACTCTTACATTTTATTTCGATTGCGATGTGTTTTTTTTTTTTTTACCTTCCCTTTTGATATTTGTTCGTGTTTTTCACGATCTTCAAGAATTAACATCTCAACGATTGCAACTCAATATTTATGCCATACGTCGCAGTGTACAAACATTCGCAACAATTTTTTCAGACCTAAACTTTCGTGATTATTTATATAATTGCGAGAAAAAAATTGTATAGAAAATTCCTTTCAATTGTTCCAAGTAGAAGAGAGAAAATTAAGAGATGAAATCCTCAAAACATACATAATGCCAGGCGGTACCGTAAGTTACTGCAAGTATAATAATATAAGAACAAAAAAAAATGTATTCATACTTATACATATATAGATTATTATGCATACATCTACGAAGAAAAGCGACGGAATTAATTCCTCGAGCTTTTCTGCAATGTCTCGCCCATCCCCCTTTATGCATTCGCACGGGAAATGGAACAAAAAGAAAAACTTGATTATATATTCTTTTATTACAGTAATTCAGAGATCTAATTATTGTATGGAAATTTACGCTTTTTTTTTCCTCTACTTCGTTCGATGGAATATGAGGTCTTTTTACAACTTTCAAACTATCATGCGAAAGACTCAGTTGACTGGAGGTCGCGGAACACCGCTGCGGTCATCTCACTCACATCAAATGCTTTAAAAGTTCACTGTTACTTGAGCTTTTGTCTATTAAATTGTACACTTTAACTATACCTGCGGTCGTATTATATTTTATTTTTAATATAATATCACCAAAGCCAGACACTATAAAAATGGTATGATACTCTAAGAATATAACTAACTGAATGTAGTCAATGACTAAATTTAATTAATTATGGAATAGTTAATGAGAAAATATGACGGCAAATATACCGGAAGTGTTTTTCAAGTCCATATAATAACAATAATTAATTTTCGAAACAATATCAAATTCCACATAAAATATTGCAAAAAATGTTGATGATGAGTCGACACACGCAGATATTTGGGATGTTGACTAAATCTATAATAGATAATCGATGGAGTATATGTTTAAATAAGTTAATTTCCGAACCACTCGTGACATTGCGACTTCCTCAACCACAATATAGAGGGGATGACCAATTGTATCGTCCAGAGGATGAGATTTGCAATGTGCGCAGCGGTTCGGTTGACGTGATGCGTTGCATTATTCATCTGTTACCATGTACTGTAACGCGAACCATTTCTGACTCACCAGAGGCACCAGAGGGATTCTGACGCTACAAACACATATAGTTCGCACCATGTCACTATACAGGGTTGATTCCTTCATGACGTACAAATAATCCGGATTTGCTGGTCACTCGCTAGTTCTAATTAATTAATGAGTAGGTTGTCGTCGTTGATGTGGTGATGTCAATCTCTCGATAGATGTTTTGTATTCGTACACTAAATCAATATTTGTAAATTCATTGGGATAGTGTAATCGATATGGGAATCGATATCAATTAAAAAAAAATATGATTAGTTGTGGGAAACACAGGTGCAAAGACCATTACGGTAAGGTGTCTTTAATCAGTACGCGCTTCAGTTCATGTGGCGTGTTGTTCAACCATTATGTAAAGCCTTAATGCAAACTAATCGTTATTCGGGGGGCAAGTGAGTATTATAATTACAAAAGTGTTAAAGGAAGCTTTGCATCATTTATTGTGAATAATATCTCTTAATGAGTTAACACACGTTTACGAATGATGCAACATTAAAATTCGTTTATCAATTCACGAACGATCGAAAAATACCTGTCAGGGGAATTCTAATGTTCGATATGGTATCAAGGGGCTTTAGAATCACTGGTTATGAATTCAAAATTGGACTTTAAAAATTTAGAGTTCTGGACACAGTAGGGTCTCATTATGAATGCTGATTGTGGCTATGCATTCAGATTTTTTATATTTACTAGATTTACATAGTGGAATCGGATTATTGAATTTAATTCTTGTGAGATATGCATACATCGCTTCATTTTATTAATCAATCTCAATTGTTAATGTGTAAACTCTTAGTTGATGATATGTTCTGAACTTCTCATGTAGGCTATTGTAACATTAGTTGATATTCGAGTATTTTACATTTCCTAATAAGTCGTCGGAAAGAAAAAGAAAGAATGGAAAACAAATTCGGTTGCCAAGTATCAACAGCAATGATTAAACTGAGTATAAGTGAGTTATTCCAAGATTCACTCGATTATTATGAATGTAATTCCAGAGCATCGAGTGAGATTGAATGCTTGAATGCTGATGGTTCAGGAGTAAACAATATTTATGAGCTCGAGTGATTTATCTTCAATAAAGTGCGCTCTCCAATTTAACTTGTGCTCCAAAAGTGATTTTATTGAATGTAAGGTAGGATAGAGTTTTGAATGGAAGGCAACTTTTTAAATGTTTTTCACAAAAACTCATTTTTATACTACTGAATATATTTTAATATATTCACGTTTAGGTAAGTCAGCTTAATGCCACAAATTCTTCCAAGATGGCAACTACAAAAGTTACTCAAACTTAGCCATAAGTTTCCTCTGATAGAAATCATTAATATGTAGAATTATTAATTAGGTAAGAATTATGCTTGGGAAGTTTAATCTATTTGGAAGTGAGAAAATTCAGAAAAATGTGAAATTACACTTAAATTATTACATTATCATATTTTGGATATAAAACTTTTTTATTGTGATTAATCGAGCGGTAAATAATTGGAATACACCACGATATTTCATGGTATATCATTAAAATCAATTATAAGAAGTATAATTTGTTGTGGTACCACTTCAATTTTCATCGCGCTAACTTATTCCACGTTCAAAGTCGATGCAGCCCCCAAGAGCAAAATTCGAAATTTTTCCGTTCATTTTTACAGTCGGTAAGAAAAATTGCGCGACACTTTTTGATTTGTCCGGGGATTTAGAGTTAGAAAAGTTCGAATCCGTTCTTTACCTCCGGGAGTATCTTGTCATTAAAAAGTTTGTCGCTGTGACCAATGAAAGATAAGGGACATACGGAAGATCAGTTACTTTTGCACATTCTCTTTTCCTCTTACGTTGTGATATTTCGCTTTCTTATTTCTCTCATTTTCTATTAAATGACTGAGTGCTAAACATGTACGGGCCAATATTCCCTGAACGACATCGTGACGAAAAATTTCCTCTTCCTTCTATTTTTGTTATGTACGTTCCATTCTCCAATAATCTGTTTTTTCTCCCTTTTTTTGCGGCATTCTTTGTTTTTATATCCGTAGGCTATTGTTCGTTTTCATACAGAACATCCACTTCGCGTGTATTGATCGAGCGACAGTTTTTTTTAGTCGTCACTCGGAATATATTTTCATTCACTATCTACACGAATATAAAATTGGTTGAAAATTCTTCAGATCATCATCGTCGTGATTTACATACTCATAAAAAATTGAATGTCCAAACTCTTTTGTTTCTCAAGGATAGGACAGTTGATTGCTGATCGATTGAAATAAATTCTCATTCGCTCGTTAATTTCTATACAATAAAATAGAAAAAATTATAACAGTCGAGAGTCGCAGTCACTTGTATTGTCCCTGTATCTCTCATTTCGCGTCCATTTTGCTTTGCTCATTTTTTTATTTCCGGTCTTATTTCATAATCAATATGCCTCACAATTTCTCTTCGGCATTTTTCGATCTCCAGTTTCATTATGTTTTTATTCGTAGCAAATCTCAGAGTATGAATATAAACAATAATCGATATGAAATATAAATTAGTATAGCTACAGGAAGATGCGAGTTATGTCTAATAATTATCCTAATGCAATCATTTTCCAATGTTGCTAGGCATCGACAACTTGTACGCATTGGTGCATTGAATATTTGAGAAATAAGAAAATTCACATAATTTTGTTAATTATCTAAAAAAAAAGATACCGTCTACATTAATAGCATTGGAATGTATTGCACTTGGGGGTAATAGAAATGCATGCAACTCTGGGGAGAGTCCGATAAACGGAAAACAAAAAAAAAGCAGATGTATGAAAGTGAAATTTCTTGTAGTCTCAATTTTAAATCCCCAATATGAAAGGACGAATTTTATGTATTTGACATGGATGTTCAAATGTCTATCTCTGGTTTCATATTTTGTCAATGGGTGGTCGGATTTCGAGACTTTTTTTTTTCAATAAAAGGCTGTTCCATCGGAAAAGTTTGAAGCTACGTTTTATCATTTCAGCTCTTTAGGAGATCGTCCCATCGGCTTTTTCGTCGCCGACATTCTCAATATTCCTTCATTTTTTTTATATCATATGTATCCTCGCTGCATACTATCCAGACAGGTACGCATTTCATTTGTTTTTAATATGCGAAATTCAATATCGCATTTAGATGAGAATGAAGTTATTATTATTAATATTATTTGCGCCAAAATTCTTTCACTGACAAAATAATTATTTTTTTCTTCATATACCAGTTAATATTCAATGATTATTCACATGAATGTGGTGAGAAAACATGGGCTGTTTTCAATTTAAGTAACCGAACATGAGGACATTATTTATTCAACAATATTCGCGGTTTATTTATCGTTGGAATATATACAGAAGATTCATCAAGTCAACGGGTGTCACACCCTCCACCTTTCTCGCTTCATCCTCAAGAGAGGCCGTTCTCTGGGAATGCCGTGTATTGGGCTGTCTAGTGTCCCTTGCACTCATGGCGAGCGCACGTATCTATATATGTATGCTATTCCTAGAGATGTATAGCTGTGTTGTAGCACACACTAGAGAGAATTCAATGTAGAACTAGAAGAGTGAGGAGTAGGAGAGGAAGGTAGAGACTGTGAGAGGTGAGTCGACAACGGGCGTGAGTGGATGTGCGAATGCGAGAATGTGGAGACACGTCGAGCAATTGAATTCATCGCCGTTTCCCCAGAAGTGGGATGGCTGCCGACACGATTCCAGGTGGCACAGTTCGGCTCTTCTACACTCGTGGATTTGCTGTGAAGCTCAGGAGATAGCATCTAGAAAATGTCCTCAACCTATATACTCATGCCTTTTCATTGGAATGTTTCCGTAAAAATTTGGCAAGTGCTCTCATGTATTTCACATCCTTTGACGTAAATACAAACCAAAAAATTAACAAGTAAGATAAATTCATTTTTTTTTTCATCTCGTTGTTAAGTGAATTGATATCTCATCAATCACTTACTTGAATAATCCTCTCAATATATCGAAATAAATGAACTCAATCTAGAATAGAAGTCACTGAATAATCAAAAAATGCCCTGAGACAATAATTGAAAGTTACCGAAGTACTGGGGATTTTTCACAAATTCCAATTCCAATTCCAACTCTGTATTTCTCAAAATATTTTCAGTGGAGAAAGTATCTTTCTTTAATTTTATACGAATTTCTATGACAATGTCACGTTGATCTATTACTAGCACATGAACAATATACATGTAAAAAGTTGATGCTGTATGAAACACAGTAATGTTGAATAGCATAAATATGAATGAAGATGTCAACAATACGATAAAATAGAAAACATAAATAAATGAATAAAGCCTTTGACGGGTTATGCGCGTGACGCTCACTGATGCGTGAAAAAAAGCTTCACTTTATATTTTCATGTTTTACTTGGTTAGTGTCGTTGCCGTTGACACTCATTCAACTGGAGTTGTAGGCACTTGAGTCACTTTGCCTAGATGGATATACATAAATACATATATATCTCTTCTGAAATATACAACTATATTGCAACCACCACTTTCAGTTTATGGATGGTTCTGTGAACTTTTTCCCATTTTTTTTCTCTCGTTATTCTATATTCGCGGCTTTTCTTCGTTTCCCTTCTTTATCATTGTCGTTTTCATCATCATCATCTTCCACTACTACTGCTACTACTACTACTACTACTACTACTACTTTCACTACTACTACTACTTCTTTTTCTTCTTCTTCTTTTTCGTTTTGAAATATCGTAATATCCGATAGTTGAAGTCCCTGTGAACGAAGACTTCCAACGAAGAAATTTTATTTGCTCTGAGTGAAAGGTATCCCTTTTCTAGCTTTTATCCATTCCGGGTTGGCAGCCATCCTGACCTCGCCGCCCCAGTTACGCTTCACCGCCATTTCCCAGCATGCGAAATTGTTTCGCCAGACTTTCGCAGAAAATATACTGAGCTTTATACATACCGAACAATTTTCATTGGTGTTTTTTTTTCGTCTTTATTAGCATCAACGTTGCAACATTTCTCCGTTACTATAATTTCATTTATTTTCATTGCGTAACTGTATTTTATAATTAATTACAATTGAGAATCATTGAGAGCTTTACATTTGAACTATTGCATTTTATCATTCTGGATTACTCACGGTGGAATATTGGAATGGAGACATGAGAGCAAATGTATCCTACATACGGTAGCATCCATTGTCGGAATTCAAATGTTTGTATAAATATATATGGAACAACTGAAGTTCGTAGTACATATACAAATTAACGAGCGTGATGCTCCTTAACAGAGATTAATCACTCATGCTAATATGAAGGAAAAGCGTCAATGAGGTCTGTGTGGTGAATTTTGACACCGATTTTCAGTTGTAAAGCAAAATGTTGGGAATCATATCAACATTTATAGATCAGTGTTCAGAAATATATCCTCTATTACTTGTGAAGAGAGAAAAAAATTGATTACTTCATTCTAATGCTATTTTTCTATCGAAATTAATCGAAGAGTAGTTGTAAAATATTTATCGAAATATCGCACCGATATTTTTGACGAGCTGTTTATCATTCGAAGTCACAAGAAATATAAATTGTTTCTACAAATTGAAGTTAATTTTTGAAGAAAATATAAAAGTGATTCGAATTATTTTCATTTTAAATTTCTATTAATAATCGTAGCAACGTTTTTTTTGCATTGAGTTCAAACGTCTATACGTATCCAAGAAACTCATATACCGCAAAGAGAAGAGAAGTTATAAACGCAAAAAGACAAAAAGGTTTGAAACTTTAATATTATTAATAAGTTTTCTTCAGTATTGAATTCACGTAATGCCCGATTGATTTTGAATTACATGCCTGCCAGCCATGCGTCTCCCGTCGTTGCAAGGGGATATACTAGAGCTTGCGATGGTAGGTATATCTATGCGTATATAAATTCAGCCTGAGCAAGAGTAGGTGGACAGATAAGGCCATTCCCGGTCTAATGAAATTGACTGCTTGATAACGAGATGGTACTTGTTCATTTGGATAAAAATTTACGGTCTTACATTCAGTATTTCGCACATGAGCCGAGTAAGTATGAGATACTATAATAAATTCAAGTTCCACTTAATTTAGAAACAAAATAAAATATTAAACTGTAATTTTCCCGATTGAATAATGATCTGATTAATAATTCTCCGACGCTTTCTCTTAGTCTCCCCAAATAACATTGAGTCAAAATTCTGCATGGCAATACCAAACTCACGATTTCTCTTTCTATTCTCAACTATTTCGAATCTAAAAATACCTGGAGAAAAACGTGAAATTTCCGGCACATTATCGTGGTGTCTATCCCAAAGACCCTGACAATCATTGTAGAGCGTAAGTAAAAGTTTTGAATAGAAGAAATTCATGCAATTCCTAGTGGTAACATATTATGCATTTTCTGTTGTTTTTCTTGCTTAATTTCCATAATGGTTCAAAATTATCGATTGACTGAAACAAAACAAACGAGCATAAACGATAAAAATGGTATGATATAGGCGTCGCCTTTGCGTGACGCGAAGTAACAATTTTTCACCGGTCCGATTACCATCAAAAGCCAACTTCCGTGTTCGTAATCCTGGGTTATAAGGGATATACTTATTCCTTGGGTTCCATATGTAGTAAAGTCAGGGTGTTAGTGCATATGTGTATTTGTGTGAGTGTGTGTGTCTATATTTATTCTCGTGTGAGGTCATGTACAAGGTTGGTAGAGATAGCGTTAGCGTTAGACCATCCACTCGGATGCTTTCGTGTGCTGGCGCATTCAGGGGAGATCGATGACGCGTCGCTCAGACCATCCTGATGATAATCCCACTGCACTAGGTGCTGATGGTAAACGTAGCCAATCATTAGCAGACATATGACATCGCAGTAATCCATTGATGCGAGTAAGAAGATTTTGTCGCCAAAACAAATTACCAAATTACTCGTTATCCATCGCGCTTAGATACCCATCAGAGATTGTAAGCTTCAAAATTGTCATATCAGCTCTGAGGAAATAGTCGGAATATTTTTAAAATATCTATGGAATTTCAGGGATGAAGATTATCAAGAAAAATATTCTGAAGGAAATTTGCTACTGCGATGACATTATATTTACTAAGACCATGTTTGCAAGGAATATCATTGATATTGAATAGAACGTTCAAAATGGAGAAAAATTGATGTGGAATGTATTTTGGGGCCGGATGCTAGCCAATGATTGGAGCCTAGAACCTTAGAAAGATGACACTCCAACGCAGCTGACTGTGACACCAAGCATTTTTATCACTCCAATTTTCATATCGTATCCACACATCACATTTTAGGATATTCAATCTTGAATAAGTCAGTATATCTTAGTCCCCTCACCGAATTTTAATATAAAATATTCTCATCACTTCTGTCTAGACGTTTTTACCATGTGAATACTTTGATCATTTCTAAAGCTTCGTTCTAATTGTTTGCCTGAATGTGAATCTATTGCAATCAAAAATTTGGAGAAGGCAACGAGACTTTTTTACTGCGAAAATTCTGTGAGAAATTTGTTCACATAACAGCAATTCCGAATCTTAGAACTCTAACTCAAATATTCTGTAGTTTTCTATTGTATTCGAATGAAAGACGAAGGGCACAAATGAGACAGATAGATAAAAAGAAAATTCATGATGATGCCAGGGTTTTCATGAATAATTGCAAAGGTGCATGGACCAATGAGATTCAACCAAGTTATTCGTACATCTCTTACATTACTTCGTTATGCATATGAATAGATTTAACTTTGCGATGAAAGAAAACATTTCAAATCAAATGCACGTTTATTCATAGGTTTTCAATCAAGTTCTCGTTAGTGTAGTATTTTCAATTCAAATGCATCATCAAATATGTGTGTATTAAATTTTCATTTCATTACTATCGACCATGCATTTTCAATTCGCAAGTTTGAATCCATACAATGAACCACTCTAAGTGAAGGCGTTGAAGAAGAATACTCAAAAAGAGTGGAAAAAAAAGCAAACAGGAGAGTAAAAAAAAACAAACCACGACGAGAAACAGATAAAATGGATAACAGTTGGGGAATATATGTGGGTGATTCGGCGAAATCATTTGTCGCCAAGCGCTGGGTAAGTTACTCACTCTCAAGCTCAATGTTAGGCCTCTTTTCTTTTCTTTTTCTTTTTTTTCCCCCGTTTTTATTTTTTCTTTTTTTCTGCGCTTTTCTCTTTATTTCTCGACGACTATTCCGAAGATCCGGCCAGGGCATTATAGCAAAGTACCCTCTAGATTGGGAGGGCTCTTTCCGGTTAGGCTTCATGGGCAATGGGTGCCCATAATCATCAGGACTATTCCATTGCGTATAGAACGGAGGTATATAAGAGGGTAGCCACCCTGTCGTTTCCTATTTGCTCAATTTGATTGCACATAATTCACTGCAAATGATTATGTCAATTTCAAAATATCTGCTCTATATGTGATAGTTTCTACGTATCATAAATAATCAACATGTTTTGTCTTCTTAATTTTTACCATATTAATGACATCTGTGTGATCATATATTCGGTTTGTAGTGGGAAAAAAATTAGAAAAATAGAATACAAGCCGATTGAGAAAGGGGTTTCAATTGAAAGTGTACGCTGAAGTCATAGGTATTCATGACATGATATAAATAACGTATCCTAGTTCGATATTTCTACTCAAATCATTATTGTTTTCTTCAATTTTGTGCATTCAACAATTGTAAAACCTCATTATTTTGCTGCTATCCATATTAATATTCTTTGGCAAGCATAAGCTTCGTATACGATGTCGAATGCATTGAAGCGTCCGCAATACGTAGGCGGAATCGACATATCAATCTCACTAATCTCTGCCCCTTTAGTGTCATGGCAGATTGGACTAAACCTAGAGCGTCATCATATTGATTGGTTGAATATACAATGAGCGCCGTTATAATATCATTAAAATCTCGTATTAAATACCGTTCATATATTCTGTCACTTATAACATTACGAATACATCAATATAGGGAACAGTATCAATAATCAGATGATATATGTCCCATGCGAAATACATTTATCCAATGTGTTCAAACTTGAAGTTCATGTGGGGGAGTATTATGTAATTCGTGAAGGTTTGGTTTGGCGAGTAATTTATTTCAATTGATAATATTTGAGAGAATAAAATCTGAAAATGAAATTCATAGGAAACATTGAAATTATGTGAATTTCTTTCTTGATGCATTTAAATAGCCATATGATGTGAGACTTTCTGCGTATAAAATCATGCATGGCTCAAACACTGATATTGTGAATGAATTCCTATTTCTTTATGCTCTCATGAAATATTCAACAACAGTTAACAGTGATGAAATGTACTTGTGTCGAGAAATTTCTTTTGAAGATTACTTTCATCAAGGAAAATTACTTGCAGTAAAATTGTTCATAGTGAAATTTCACTGCAATTGAAAATGACAGAAAATGCTTTGAGCCAACAGTAAAATGGATGCACGAGAATGTATATGAACCGTATGGAGCTGAAATAACCGTAGAAATTTATAAAGAGATTCTCGACAATCATATAACCAATGTCTGTTACATGGATAACTGTGTTAGCTCTTTGCTGTAGCATACACTGGATTTGTATGAGAATGAATTTACGTCAATTCGAATAATTGCTGATTCCTTTGACATATTGTGGACTGAAGATGAACACAAATAACTATATCATTCCATCATTGTGCACAGGTGATTTTTATTAGCAATTTTGGTTCATCAAATTGGATATTGAAAAACCACTATAAAAATATGTCAATTGATAATTGTATCGAACTGAAAATATTATGAAAAATTTTATTTTGTTGAAATAGTTCGATTGTTGTGAAAAAAACCTACAGGAATTAAATTTTCCGAAGATATTCATCAATAATTCTCACTCGAAAGGTGGTGTCATAACTGTGCTTCGAAATATTGGCGCATGATAGGGAAAGAACGTGATTTAAATTATTACATTCTGACAGTACCACCAAAAAATGATGGCTTCGATTAGCAATGATTGATTTGTTTGATTCACCAAAGCTTGAATGTGGACATGTGTTTTCAGATTGATCAATATGATATCGGTTAAGGATAATGGAATGGTCAAATTCCAACTGTTTCCTTCATGGGATCTCAATTCCAAATTATTTCACTAAACTTCACCGTCTTTGTAAGTGCGTGCACATATAATGTCGTGATATAATAATTTTTTATGATACAATAATTCCAAATCGTTGGGTTGTAAGAAAAAAATAACAAATAGAAAACATGAGTTCCATTTTTTTCATACTGAGACTTGTAAACACGATCTCTTTCGATGAAATTTCTAGTTTGTTGAGGAAGCTAAATATGAAATGGCCATTGATGATATCGGACATTGAATCAAAGTTTTATAAATAATTCCGTACACATTCTCCATTATATATTTATAAAAACTATTATGGAAGTATATTTCACTGGAAATACGATACTTCTTCTTTTATCTAAATTGATGAAAAGTTGGAATTGTTTTGTGTATACATAAATTATTCGTACCCTATAATAATGTTATATTCTCTATGCACGTATCCCATTATCTGACTTTCTACAACAATTTGTCGAGATGAATTGTAACCTGTTTCTACGGCGATGCGAAAGAAATAAGAAAAATGTCGGGTGACCTTAATCCAATGCCTGAAACGTGTCAGCAAAGGAATAGTACCTGTCTTGGGAGAATAAGATTAGAGAGAGGGCGGGTGAAGTATGAGTTTGCCAATGGACAAAAAGCGAAAGCAAATATATCATCAGTAAGGATTTGAAGAAATATTCATTTTAATGGTTGATATAACGGGTAGTCGGTATTGGTTACCACTGGGATGATACGTGATGAGAATGAGCGAATTCTCACATATACCGCCAGATATAGAAACATGGCATACAGACGCAATCCCGTGAATTTTGTACGCTGCTCCCCTCGATCAGATGGATGTAACCGACAAAATTCAATTTCCTTCGACAGATCGTTGTGGGATTCAATTTTTTTTCTTCCAAATTTATGAAATACTGTATGGATTGCTTGTCCAGTTTTACACATCTATGAGAAATATGATTTGGACATTCACCGGGTGATTTTTCATCATTCAATATTTAATATCTCAATGGAGTATCATTCTCTATTCTATACAACAAATAGACCATACCTATCATTTATGCACATATTTGATGTGATAATCAGCGGAGATGTATATTAAAATACGAGAGGATGAAAGATTGTTGGAATTACTGAGCATATGTCGTGGTTAGTGTGACATATATTCATTGAGAAATATGGTGTGGATGTGAACAAAGTGAATTGTGAAATTCAATTGATTGAACAGAATTGAAAAATCAGTGTCGGTCTTACTATAATATTCGTGATTCGTTCCAAGACGCCTGGGTCGAATCGAAATGAAGTACAAATACTCTAGGCAAACATTGCAGAGGGGTGTAACTCGATTTTAAAATAAAAGATTAGGACTTTGACAAGAGTGGGCACGATTGAGCGGAGATAGGAACTCACCCTTTTTCCCCACCACCCACTTTTCGGTTGTCTTCTCATCTCGATGTTCGTCGAACACCGCTGAGCTTAAGTAAACTCGGAAACTTTTGCAGTAAACTAGTTTCCTGAACACAAATTACAACCACGACGAATGAATGAAAAATGTGACCGTTAACTAATGTTGAAAAAAAAAATTCGCTTTTTTACTTGCATGAAAAATTTGAATCGCCGCTGCACAGTTTTACTGTTCATGCATTCATTCAGCCAAGTTACACCCACGTTCGGCGTTATCGCTATTAATTCTGGGAAAATCAATACAAAATACAATCGAAATGCTTCCCCGCCAAGTATTTTTTCCATCCTATTCAATGGTAGCTAATTAATTGCCATTCCACATTGTGTATACAATATTCATATATAATTATTGAAATACTGAATTTTAAATGTCGAGATAATAAGGGTAATTAACACAATATAAATAGTATCGATATATTAAATTTTGTGGTGGGTTATATTTAATGATGCAACACATCAATTTTAATTATTTTCTGAGCAGTAACATAATATCGAAAATTTGCAATGATATGAATTTTTGTGTTATATTCGATACCGACCACAACATCAATCAAAAAGGAAAAAAAAAAAAAAAACATAGAAAATTTCTCATACGAATTCAAGAATGTCTGACGTTCCATTGAACATTCAATCAATCGCGCCGAATAATTTCTATTGAGTATTGGAAAGTTTCATGATTACACCAATTAAATGTGCACAAGTAACTTTCCGATCGATGCGTGGTGAAAACTTTCGATCCCTTCTTGATACTCTATTATGCATTCATGAATTGTTCGCATTGATATTACATAGTATTCATAGTTATTATTGACGAACACATAAGCTGTTTACGTAGTTATAATACGATTAAACGACTTAAAATTCTCCTGTTCACCCGAGATATTTATCTTTTTGTTTATCTTGTTTGGAGTCACATTGATATAGTTTTCCATGTTGCAGACCATTTTCCAATGCATAAACCTTAATTCAACGCTGATGGCATGAAATCTCTCAACTCTGTTATTCTATTTGAGATATTTGTCGAATCTAATAATTACTTTTCGTGGGTTATATTTTATTCGTTTTGACTCTGAATATTCGTGCCAGTTCAACCCATTCATAACAACTCAGCCATTGGATTAATTGTGAATTGTAATAAAATCAAATTCTTACCTTGGACAGTGAGATTGACAATGACTTCTGGAATATTTCGGCTGTTAACGATGCACTGATACTCGCCACTATCCTCAGATGTTACAGGACGAAAGAAGAGGGTGAAATTTCTTTCTGACAATATAATTCGATTGTCATGAACAAAATATGTAGTGCTTTGACTGCCATATTCAACGATTCTATTGTCGCCTGCCCGCCATACAAGTCGAGAAATTACTGAACGCTCCGATACACCCGGACACTCCAATGTCACATTTTGACCGGCGTCAGCAAGAACATGAGTGATCTCAGGATTTTGCACATCTGTAAGAAGAAAAAAGAACAAATTGAATAAATGGGTGCCAATCATACCATACAATTGGCCTTGCTGATTCGTAAAACCTCTTGGCGATCATATAATCTAGTTGATTATAAATATCTAACCCAGCTCGCGGCATAATGAATAAAAATAGTTTTACCCAATATATTTCAAGGCGTCATGTTTTCGAATATGTTTTTGCACTGTTCCATATTCAATGCCAATATCTATTTCGTATTCCCGTTGTTTGGAAGTTGCGTAACGAATTGAGGAAAGAGCACCAGTGAGACGACCCGAATATTACTTGGTTCTTGATATATTTATTCCGAGAATAATTCATTCGTTTTCGGAACTATTTTCATTGATACGTGAATATATGTGGACTTATAAACATAATTTTTGCTTTAGTATTGATTTTTTCAAGAGACATATAAAGGCAATCAATGACAATGAGAAATGTAATACGCCTCTACAAATTCGCTTTATCCATTTCCGTATCATTGACCACCCCTCGGCATTCCTGAGGGTCATTGAATCTGGAAAAATACTATTCCTTCAGTACTCAACCCTGATTTTTTATATCACGTTACACACTTCTAACGTATATTTATTCGTGTTGGTGACGTACACATAATCTTACCGAACTAATTTTGCTAACGGCAGTGGAAGAACACACAAAGCAGTGAATAATGTGAGAGTAGGTAGGACATGTTAAGTTTTACGTCAAGAGTGTGTCACCATATATGTTATAGTATACGGCTGGATACAAAAAGTATCTTTGTAGGTTCCCAGATCAACATACACAAATTAGTAATAAAATACAAGAGATTGGATGACATTGGATGATGCATTTGTCATATGCATATTGCTTTCGATATGATGAAAAAAGCAATAGGAGAATAGAACTTTATCGTGTACAGAACATGAAAGATTTATGAAGGTACAAAATTTCTGATAAAAACTTGATCATCTAAGTATTGTGAGGTTAATACAAATATTTACAATATTGATGAAGAAATATTTGTTCAATATATTTCAACAGTGGACACTAAATTCCCCGAATCCGCTATTCTGAAGTATAGGAATACACAGTTTCTGTTGATGCGTCCTTTCGGTCTTGTTATATAAGATGAAGGAGAAATTAATATCACAAGTGCGTATCCGTTGTTTATCCGTACACCCTTCCTTTTCCTGTCTCCCATTCCCTTTATCTATTTGCTGATCAGGATAAAAAATAATTCCGCTTTCCTCTATTTTCAATTACAAAAGGCAATACACCAACATTAACTGGTTTTAGATTTCAAGTCTCTCGATTTTGCATTTTTTGTTCATGCGAATGAAAAAAAAGGCAAAAAAATCCATCGTTTAATGGTCTCAAACTGAAATATTCTGACACACGTGACTTTCCGATTTTCATCACATGAAATGAAAAAAAGAAAAAAAAAAGATTTTTCCTCACAAATATAAAGATGACATCATTGATACTGCCATATAACTACCATATAAAAAATGAGATTCCAATTCCATTTTTTTTTTTAATTCTTTTGTTGTTTTTGTTATTCGATGCATCACTGTGTCAGCAAAGGCACATAGCACTATTGAACTTGGCGGTAGATGAGATATTGCTGTTATGATTGGTCGTTCCGTCGCGATTTCGCGGTGATTCCGAATCCAATGGCTTTGGCATTCCGATCACGCGCTTGCTATTCATACGTGCATAAAGTGCACGCCCAGCAACTGGACATTTCTCCACTTCCATATATACTCGGTTCCTCTCTCTCTCGCTCGGACACACACTATCTCTTTCTCACTCACATGTACCAACCCGATATACATTTGGCATTCAGAGCACATCATATTCTACACTCCATTCACCTCGTCACAAAATAAATATGCTTGTCTATAAAAGCTGTTTAGTAACCTGTATAATAGATTAAATAATTGTCGATGCTTGACCGCATTGTGGTCAACAGAACTGTGCGTGTCTGCACTTGACATTTTTCTTTCTCCTCTTCATCTCTCTTTATTTTACTTTGTTTCATTTTTCATATTTTTTGCTTTTTCCTACTTCAACATGCATATACATTGTGAAAAGCTAAGCCCTGAGAAATGCAAGTTCCACTAAAACATATACGCAAATAAAAAAGCTGTTTCACCATAATCTTGGCACAGAGTTTTAACTGCATACACACAAATAATACGGTAGCGAGAACATTGTTAGTTTAAACGTTGCGGTGGTGTTTAATGTTTCGGAAAATGAATTAGAAAAAAATAAAAGAAAATATCATATTAATATTCATGATTTGTTATAATTTATTCATTTCAACTGCAGAAAAATTGATGAGATTTCTCGCTTTTTCGTAGATTGATTATAAAATTAAATCAGTTTGATAATATTCAATTAAATTTTATGGAATTCTATTTTCATTTTTGAGAATATGACGGCGAACGTTGTAAATTAATTTACGTAAATCTTCTGTTGGTAGAGTATGAATTTTTCTCAACAGTTATTTTCATAGAATTCACGTTGTTAAAGCGCAGTACGCTCGTGCACGCGCGGTAACAAGCCGGTTGCCACGGTAATTACCTTACTACTCTTCATCCCCGAGCACCATCTCACCCCCATTCTCACACTTTGCCCGTTCTTTTTTTCTCATAACCAAGTCACTATCTTAATTGCCTATGCCCGTAGCATGCGCCAATCCCAACAGTTTTATGTGTAGTGCATCCAAGTTCATTCTACAAAATTCCGCCACTTTATCAATTAATTTCTCTCATATTTGTTGATACATGTATTATATATCACTTTTTCATTTCCGAATGTAATTGCGCAGTTTGAATTAATTCATATGATGTATCGCGTTACGGGAGTTAAGAGGTTTTGCTTTGCCAGAAATTTTTTTTTCCACGCTCACGGGCCACGAGTCATATTTTTTATTTTCGTTTCACTCATTTAAATTCATCAAAATATGAACCAAGCCTATGAATAGAAATAGAATTCACTTTTCGTAATGTTCACTGCAAAATTCTGTGTCAATGAATTTTTATTAAATTCTGTAATTATGTCAAATTTACATATAGTGCTATAGCGAAATGGATTTCGAATATATATCGCGGTATTGATTGGCAATTAATGGACCCATCGCTCTTTTGTTACTACTATTTCAATTCAGAAGTCGTGAATAATTCTAATGCTATTTAACCATTTGTATACAAATATGAAACTTATCTTTCCACAATTTGAATCTTTGGTGAAATCAGTCAAACGATTAATTGTATGCGTTATGACATCTACCTGTCGTATAGATTATATTATTATGTTAAAGAGTATTCACAGCGATATAACGATGGCTAAGTACGAAAGTAGAGAATTAAAGTGTTCTTAATAGTATCGAGTTGAACCCAGATACTCATACATTTTCACAGTCAACTCTTTCATTATCGGAACGAACTACACTCACAAAACCCTTCAGCTATTTTAATCAAGTCAATTTCATGATGCAGAACTAATCATCTACCATTGCTGACTATTTCATCACCATTAATTACTAGTTTCTATTTAATTGAATTGAATTTTACTATGAAATTTATTATACTGTTTTTTCGAAACTAAATGGTACACAACACGAAATTAAAATTCGTTTTCTGGAATATATAAAACGTACGAAATAAAAATAAGATAAACGCATATAAAGTCTACTAATCTTAAATGAAATTATGAAAGTTTTTCATTGAATGTATTTTCTCCTTTTTTTCACCATGTTCTTCTTTTTTAATAACTCTCGGCAGTGTCACTGTGTGTAATAAATTGTTTTATCTACCAAGTGATAACATTTGCTGATATTTCAGGGTATATGATTAAAGTTATTACTGAGATGTGCCACACGTTATATCTAATACACATTGCGCTGACGTGTGCAATCAACGACAGCAGTATAAATATATTTCACATCACTACAAAGATCTGCGACATTGGGTGGTAATGCAGGCATGGCAAGTAGGTCACTATAGGTGACGCCGTGCTTATATACAAACTATATTCCACTAATATATAAATACACTTATGGCGTGCACGCCACCATTTCTCTGAAGCGGATGGTATTCTGCAGATAAAGCATCGTCGATCATGAAGATTACCATCATACTGGCGATGCAATTAATCCCTTTCCACATCACGCATTCATTTAGAAGTTTATTCAATGCAGGTCGCTAATATCTCGCAATTAATATGCGTACAATATTTTTCTTTCTCACCACAAAATGTTTTTACACGAATACTTTTGTTTGTTCATTAGTGTGTGTTTGATTAATGCAGCCAAATCATTATTCCATATGACATCAGACAGATGCACTGGACAAGAATACTCGTGAGTCATATTTTCGATTAAATTCAAGAGCTAAGTTACTTATGAAACAAGTTTCATTCATTTTTATTAATTTTTTCGAATTCCGTGACTTGCCATTCGTGATTCACAATAAAAATGATATAACTAATGTATTTGGTATTTGATCCGCACTACTAACCGAGGTACTTCAACCAAACTGAATAAATCCGAGTAATTAATAAAATTCCAAACAGTAAATATCAATTTTTTATCAAGGCTGTCAGATATATTCACTAGAGAAATAAATGTAGAATTTTCAGTTGGTATATTTTTATTAATGGTGAACTTCCCAGATCGTATATTCTCAATCACCTGTTCAATGAAAGGGGGATCTGTGGGGAGGAGGAGAAAATAGAATATAAAAATAAAAAAAAAAACGTTTCTGGATCTGAAAGCCGGGTTTCCGTCGAATTTTCAACGAATGGCTGCCACACTCATTTGCCGTGCCCATTCCCAGCCCCCGGAAGTTCGCTATATCGTCTGATTCCGCTCTTCGGGGAATCGTCATCCGGTAGTAAGTACTTTCCAATGAATCACAATTGTACATTGCTTTCAGATCATTAATTACGGCAATTTTTATTTTTTTCACAACATCATGACGTCAGTATTTTTCTTTCTGGTTATTCATATTGTGTTTTCTTGTTTTTTTCAATAATACATCAGATAAATTCCGTGTCAATATGCACAATTTACTCATAGCTGAGTACATGTATATGTAATGTGTAACATATTTATATTGGTTTGCCAATTGCAATTTTCGAACACTTGAATCCTGAATAGCAGCAACATTGGAATCAGACGGAGTGATAATTTTCTCCCATCCTTTATTATTATTGGAAATCATAAGACCACGACCAGGGAAACTAAACTGACATCTACTTGATCGATGGAAATAAGTATGGCACTACACGTAATCGTTCTTTATAATAAATATAATTAAAAATCAAAAAAAAAAAAAAAAAGTATCTAGAAACTTCCAACCCCACATAAATATTTATGGGATATTTCAATATTTCTCAACGAGAACTTGCAAGCAATATCTAAGTTATCAAATCATAGAACTGCACTCGAGATGAAAGCGCTGAGATTGGAATCACGAAAAATTCAGAAAGACAAAAATGATAAATAAATGAATAAATGAATAAATAAAAATCTGAAGTATTTGTGTGTTATTTTCAACAACGATATAGTTTTCATGGTAGTGTACACATAAGCATACGCACGAGCACACAGAGCATACGCGCGAATACACATGTATATATGTATATATATGTCGTGCTCTTCATAACTATCTGAAGCTTGATCGATCGGAAGAGCCAGGCGTCGCAGACCGCATGCAGCGTGACGCGCATCTTTGTATACAGTTGAACTATATATGCGTCTTAGAACAACTCTCTTGGTACTCGGGTTGAATAGATGCAAAGGGTGAGAGCAAGGGGATGTGAAAGTGCGGTTAAGCCAGTCAAGGTAGTATTCTAGAGAGTAAACCGAATAATTGAATTTACAGCAGCGAATAGTGTGAGACGCATAAATTCAATTACGCATGTGCACATACTCCTATAGATGTGAATACACACGCGTGTTCCACTAGCAATGCAAGTGTTAACAATCGAAGTTTACTATATTACTCACGACCAATGAGTAAACCGAATGGAATTCGTGTGGTCTCCACCGCATTCATTCGTAAATATATACTTGGAGAATTTAGAAGCTTGGAAACTTCAAATGCATACATAACTTGTTAAATTGCTGTGCAATATGTTGTCTATATGGCTACTGATGTCCAACGAGAATACATGTGAATATATATCGCGATTGACTGTCAATAAATATTGAATGTTTAATATTGGACGTTTAGAAAATGTCATCATATCATTTTAATTTATGGAAAAATTCCATAGTTTATTAATCACTTATTCAATCAGTGATTAATTGAGAATTTTACTTTTGTTTTGAACTTTGATAGTCGTGATTAACATGATTGACTATCCATCAGTTTTGAATAGATGAAGACCTATTTCTCATCCATTCAGTTCGAATGGAATTTCATGTCTATCACGATTTTCAAATTTCAATGTTTGATATTTATTTTTTGCGCACCAGATCGGAAATGCATTTTGTTTAATTGCCAACTGAAATCAGCATGGGATCCATTGCAGAGAACGGCGAGTGGCTGCAATTGATGCGTTTGTGTTTTATAAACGAGCTCACTCACAGCTGTTTATTATTTCACCACATGAACGCATACACCCTCCGTACTGACTATGGGCATGTTTAGAGTGGTATATAAAATATAAGTACACGGTCTATATTGAGCAATGAGCGGATTAGTTATGCTAAGTTCACCAATGAATTCCAATAAGTCTGTCAGCTGCTAAAGCTCACTTGTAACACGCATATCGCTTTTAAATCCGTTAATGCTTTGGTATGCTCTATACCCATCGTCTGCAACAATTTGCATAGATTCTAGCGGTTAAGCGAGCCAACACCTAAATACCCTGTCATTCGTGCAGTCCGGTTCGTATCACGTTAATCGGCCCCGGGGACTTTGTTCTCTCTTGAAGCCCTGCTCGCACATTCTCTTTTACTGCACCAACTCTAGTTGTATGCACATGCGGGAGACGATAGCCCGATCGACGTCCGAGACTTAAAATCTCTCGAGAGATGTGCGCTACTCGTACCCCGGGAAGAATGGTCACATATCGGGGTGGATGAGAGAAAAAAAACAATGAAACAAACAAGAAAATTAAAAAAACGACGAAAAAAAGGGAAGAAAAAAGTTTGCGATAGTGGAATCAAGAGAAGAAACTGTCGCGGGAACACGCTCGCTTGCGATTCACCTAAATCACTGCGACCACTCTTGTGGCATTCACCTCACTCGGTTTTTCTTTCTAAACTGTTATCTCGAGCTTCTGCTATGCGCTTGGTCAAGTACCATTCCATAAAAGTTGCTGAAAAGAATACGGCTATGGCGGTTATCCGACACTACGGAATGATCACTGATGGTATAGAAAAAAAGTGGCGTTTGTAATACGACACTCAAACAGACCTGACTCAATACATTCCATCCTGATATATTTTTGAACTTTTGTAAATTCCGAATGCTGTATACTGAAAAATCTTATAGAAGATTCAAGATGCGTTTTCTCATGGATTTTCTTGAAAATAAACTTTATACTTCAGGTTTGATAGTTGAATCATTATAGAAGTTGATGCATTGGAATTCTCCGATTTTATTTTTCTATTATATACTGTTGTACGAAATGAATAAATAAATAAAATGAAAACGTGTGGGTCAGTTGGCTGTCTCCATATAAATACGTATCTTAATCCTCCCCTCCCCAATCTTCAAATACATCACTTGTATTTGCCCACGCAAAAAAGGAAGATATCGCACGCCCACTTGACGATTCACCGAATTGTCGGTCATTTATTCACGTATATTCGATATCACGAGTTACGTATACTGACATTTTCCGTAATTTGTTGTGAGCTGTCAACCGTCGACATTGAATCAAGAAGAAACAAAAGAAAAGAGGAGTAAAACCAGAAAAAAAGATGGAAAAACAAAAATATAAATCATGTGACTTTACGCCGCCAGGACAATTCGTCATTGTATATACGAATTCCCAATCACGGTATGTCACGAACATGTGAGAGAACGTTCGTCTGTGACACAACATATACACACAAAAAAAAGTATCGCCTAGAGGATGTATAGTATTCCGAAATCCGTGCCATGAATATAATCTGAAGCGCCGCGAGAAGATATCTGATTCGTCGTGACGTGCCGGCGGCTATTCATTTTCCATTGTCACTTGGCTATTTTTAAATCCCCAAACGGAAAATTACATACGATATGACTTTCAGGAAATTGTCATGTCCTACGTTTCTTATCTCTTATTTTTGATAGTAATGGTTGCGATATATCGATGACAAACAGGCATAATTTATATGAGATGCAAATTCATGTAAACTCACGGTAAATTATCGTAAACTAAACAGAAATAAATGATAATATACCCCAAATGTGTTTTCTATCGAGTACACATTCATGCCTGTTTTAAAGTAACACACGAAAGTATATGTGAACAAAAAATGAATTTGCACAATGCGACTAAAAGTTTACCCATCAAATACCCAAGATAAGAGTTCTCAGAAAACATAATAATGATAGATAACTTTCAAATGTAATAAAATTGTACTATCCATCAAGAGGACGCAACTGTTTCATAATTTTATCCATGATAATTTTTATGAATTATAAGCTATTAATAATAAACTTATTTCGCCCACAAGTGAAATCACAAAGAAGCATTTGAAATAATGTGTCGAAAAAGGAGATTGAAGAATTTGCGTATCTGAAAATAGGTCTCGTGCACTGTTAGCGTGCATGGAATATCTTAACCGGAATTGGCCAAGATACGAGCAACGACGGAAGACGACGAAAGACGACGAAAGACGATGAAAGACGACGAGGACTGCTGCGCGCCTGGTTAGACTGGAATACTATGATCGGCTGGTATGTTGGAGTCAAAGGTCGTTACAGAATAACCAAAGGTCTCAGGGCCAGCGAGTGTAAGAGACGCTGTGCGTAAAAGGTATATGCAAAGTTTGGAACTTAATTCATTTCTGAGGCGCCTCACGCGATACTATAGAACGTGCCGGATCAATCAACCAAGTCTCTATAAGGCTTTTGCTCTATCATCTGATACTACCACAAGTCGCGATATATACATCCAAACTATTAACTATCTTCCTGAGCTAAAAGCACAGTTAACAACTTCATCAACAACTGCGGCTCGTAAACTTAAATTATTTAACGAACTACAATGGTATGTGCTCCTGAAAAAAACAGTCACATAGTTTATGCCCCATTATATTTTCTACATATCACTTATACAAGCTGGATTAATCCAACCCTCCATTATAATATTGTTACTAGTATTGGTGACAAGGAATATTTCTCAAATATAAAATCGAAGACAATAATGAATAATTCACTTTGAAACTGTGTAATTTATTGAATGTGGGAACCAATTCAACGTTAATCCTATAGAATCCACTCAGAAAGATGAAAAAAAAAAGTTTGTATGATAAATATCCATTTTCTTAGCGAATTGTCGAGGATGCGAATTGGGTCAACTGCAAGTTTGAAATCGGATACGTTGCTTTGTATGCATTGTATAATATACACGGTATACGCGCTAGGCAGCTTAACTAAGTTTAATCTCGACACACAACGATGGTGATGTAGTTTGCATTTTGTATATAATATTATACTATATATTTAAGCGGCAAAGATTAAAGTTTTCTATAAATAATCAATAAATTGAGAATCAACATAGATATCGAAAAGTGATGAATGAATCGAAAATTTACCTATGTGAGATTGTTCAATTGGTTCTACAAATGATTTTCTACAAGCCAAATAGACCCATACATGCCTCTCTATGGTTTGTATCTTCTTATGGTTGACATATTCCATTTTGCAACTTTTATTAGACTTCGTATCTTCGATTTTATTTCAATATTACAATACTTCCTGAATTTTACGATTGTCGCAATGTTTTATCTCTGACAAAACTATCTGATAAATAGAAATTGAGTTAAAAAGTCATATCGTTTTCCATTTTTGTATTCATCCAGTGATCGTGAATTAATATTGTCTATAATTATTATCAATTATGTAATCAAATATTTTTGTTTCTCTCGCATCATTGCTTGACACTAAAAATAAGTGTTGAGGAATGTCACGGAAATTCTGAAGAAAGGCTTTACTTGTACTCTACTCTGAGAGTCTAGAGGTGAAGATCGTATGAAGGGACTCAAGAGCTATTTGCTTGAAAGGGGTTTCCGTTGCTCAGAGGGGAAGTTTCCCCTTGGCGTAGCCAACACATCAATCAATATATTCGTCTGGAGCACTCACGGTCCTCTACTTCGCACACTCTTCACTTTCCGTTCACTCTCAAGAAATAATATTTTTATTCCTATCATTATTATTTGTTTTTTCGCCTTTCTCTTTTTGGTCCTCCAATATTTCAATGCGAATGTATTTTATTATCAATAATCAATGAATTGTATGGACTATTCTTGATGAAGATTAAATTTTAACATTTAAAGTCATGAATGGATTAAAGATTTAACAACCAGGCCATTAATGTTTTTTCAGGTCTTAGAAACATTCGAGAAGTGGTCAAGACGAATATGGCACAAAAGTTAATTTGATATTGTTCTATTCCATCATCGATATGAGCATGCTCAATTCAAATATATGATCGGATATTTAACGAATCAGAACACGATGTACCCTGTAATATTTCACTTGACAAAGCTCTCGATATCAGCAGTAGAGAGGTCGTGGAGTGATGATGAATGGCGCTTGGTTTTTTAAATGTTTTTTTCATGCCTTTTTATTTTCATATTTGAATTGATCAATAATCGAGTTAATATTCAATATGTTTGCATATATTTTTGGGTATTAAACTATTTCACTAGTGAATGCCGTTACGGAGATGCGCTTTAAAAAGTTGCGAGTTCCATACAACAACAACAACAACAACAACTACTACTACTACAACTACTACTACTACTTCTGCTTCTATTCTATTGAATAACATATGGAACTGTGGTGTTCGTCCACGCGGGAAATAATTTTGACTTATTTTACAAGCTTGAATTACATAAAAATATAGTGAGACTTGGAATATTTATGATATTCAATGTTTTATTTCATTCATTATTATATTTTGCTAGATGAAAAATGTAACTGTGAGAAATAAAAAGGTAAAATTTTCATTATAGTTTTACGTGTGAGTGTGGACATTTTAACACGTAAAAAAATAACATACCTCCAGAGAGATCTACTCAGCAAGTCAAGGACTTTTCAGACAATGGCAGAATGGGTTGGAAGGGGCTGAGGCATGTTAGTAATGAGATCCATTTTTTTTCCTGCAACTACAGCTCCGTCAGCGAACAATTCCTTTTTTTTTTGTTTTTTTTTGTAGTTTCATTTTTTAATTTTCATTCATTTAATTTATTTTTCCAACTTTTACTCCATCCCTTCCCAACTGCCATATCAGTGCAATTCACTTTCATCAAAGACGTATACACAAACGCATATGTGTTCTGGATTCGCATGATCCCCTTTTTCTTTTTCGTAGACACAAAAACGAATGCCATTCCGATACAGTCAAAGGAGTCGTACTTGAAAAATATTTATATAATATACGGAATAGAATGAGGAAATAAAACGTATGATATCTCATTAAATGGAGCTTTAATGAACCTCGAGGACAGAAAAATCCTCAAATTTGTGTTCGCATATTTGTTCTGATAGACTTGATGTATCTAAAAATTCAATGAGTATTTCATCATTTTACTTCATTTGCATTGGAATATTATTTTCCACATCATTTCCTGAAGCGGAATGCTATCATCTCCTAGCAACGTGTGAATGCATAGAAACAGGAAAATTAAAATGAACACAAAAGCCGGAAAACGTCTTTTCTTTATCCAGAAAATTCTCATATTTCTTCTGTTGAATAACAACCATTTAATTGGTTGAAAATATTTTCAAATATTCGAAACAATGTCGATGAACGGGAATTGGTGAAAAATTCTCTTGGTGTATTTGCGGGAGAGTATGAAGAAATCGCTATAATTGCTATAGAGCATTGACTATGAATTATTTTTTCATCACGCCGACTTGACATTGAAATACATACAAACTTATAAAAAGAGATGGCACGATTGTATTCTACGAATATTTTCAATCAGCGAATAGCTGAACGATAAGTCTGGATTCCCCTTAGTCGCGAGGGAGGGTCGCTTCTCGCATTTCAACACATCCAGTCACTAAACCACTTTCTATATCGCTTGATATACATCATATGTTTATAAATTTCACAAAAAAAAGAAAAAAAAGGAAAGAATGCTATAGAAATAAAAAAAAACCATCACTCTCATCAGAATTAATTCATTCTTCTGGCCTCGTTTGTATAGCTGGAACATTATCAACACAAGTATACGACGAAATGTGAAAAGTTTATTTATCGCCTTCATTCTTTATTTGCATTTTGTTTCTTTTTTTTTTCTAAAAAATGATCCCGTATTGACATCAAAATTAAAATGCAGATACCGAATGACAACTCTAGTATTATCCTTTTCAAATGATAAATCAATAATTCATGCAGCCATTTTGAACTACTACAATATAGAACGAATAGGTAACAACGCGACAAATAATTATGTCACAATATTACAATATTTAAAGATTGGTTACGTATGATATTTTTGAAGACGCAAGACGTGCACCAAATAAACATGTTATATGAATAAAATTGAATAAACATATTCATATAAAATTATAAAGTGTGTATATGACGATGAGGTGGGCTTGGCGAAAGGAGACAACAGTGAGGAACGTTCTGAAAATTAATCTTCATGACAATGAAGCATATGCAAAGATACGGTGGTACTTAAAGGCGTTGGTATGTATATACAGAGAGAGGAGGGCAAAGCAGGCACCAAGCATTATTCACGAAGGTGCCTTCACCATGACCAAGGACGCCCGACTCCCATACCGCCCATCTCACGCCTTCACCATACTGTACATATATACAAATACCCCCTTTATCCTCCCTCAACACTTGGACACAAACGACGACTCAGCTGTGTATATACTCGTATACATGCCTGTGTTTGCACCACACTTGTGAATGGATTAGTGTTAGAATGTCTCCACAGAGCACCAAGGGCCAACATATACACAACCACCCACATATTCGCCACCGTGCAAAGAGTCGGGATGCAAATGGCACTAGAGGGATATATATCGAGCGTTGACTTGGCATTTTGTGCGCGAACATTCCAACACACCTTGGCTCGTATTCACCAATGATTACTAAAATATGGTGAGAGTACAGAATGAGTGCGGATAGAATAAGTGGTGATTTAAATGCTAGATATTCGTTGATGTGGTATATATTTTGGAATTATATTGATATATGCTGCGGAAGAAATGATAATTTAATAGAAATTACATGAATTATTATTCGTCGCTAACAATAGTATTGAAGTAGATTCGGAAATCATTTTTATCACATAAATATTTGATTCGATTCAAGTATAAGAGCCAATTTAATTTCAATTTTATAATATTTTGTTTTTTTTCTTCATCATGTTGTTTGCCATTAGTATCTCAAATTGTTTATTGAAATTGTTTTTGATGTGGAAATGTCTGTATGGTTGAGACGGGAGAAATTCCAAACCATCGCAATAATCAATAATCCTTCAATAAACCTCTTGAACGCGTATAGTCCGTCTTTATTTATTTCAATAAATTATGAATTACAACACATAAAGTTTGATTAATTCAATTTCATATTTGTTGAGCCTGAATTTAGTTCCACATAATCATGAGTCTTCATTCTTTCTCAGGGAAAAACAGAACAATAAAAAGCATGAAACTAAAAAAGATGAAATCTATTATCCTATATACTACCCACACTTTTATTTCGTAATGGTGAAAAGTACGCGAATATATACACGTTTGAGCATGCTTGAAATACGAATGCATTGCTATACGTTGTTTGTCAGAACTCCAAAAGTAGTAACATAAATATTGTGCACTGTATCATCTCTCTCGCTCTCATGGATAAACTCGGTCTCTATAGTACAATGCTTAAGTTATATATTTCAAGAATGCCAATTCACCTATTGCCATATATATATATCTTCCACTCGTCAAGGAGCTATATGCCCTGCATGTCTAACAATATAACGCTCGGTAATATAAAAGTAGAGGAAAAAAAAAGTTTCATGAGGGTGAAATCTGTTCTAGTATCCGTGTGACTCTACGACCCGGATCTCTCGTATATACATGAAAACGAGAAAGTCTCTCTTCAGGTGCAACCCATCTCGTACAAGCAAGCAGATTTTTTTTTTATTTTGTCTCACCATTTATTTTACTGTTGACACTTTTTATATATAAAGATGTTTAAAAACAGAAAATATCCAGTATGCAAATATGTTTCCATATATAAAATGAATCTTTATGGATGAAAGGGAGAGAAAAAATTATTATTTTATAGTATATAATGTATACATCAAAAGTCCATTTTGTAATTGAGCTGCATCGTAAAATTATTTCCAACCTCCCACGAGTAAAATGACTCATTAATAGAACACATGCACTCTCCAAATAGATGTCTCCCAGTGGATTTTTGAGAGTGTATTTATGGCCATAGACGTATCTACTTCAATAATATAATTTGAGTATATTGAAAAATATGAAAAAATTTATTATTACAGTTTAGATGACCATTCATTAGTTTCGTTTCGACTGTGGAATTATTATCATCTTTGTCGTATTATTACATTATAGATTCATGATTTGATTAAATGAATTTAGCACTTCACTGAAAATTGTTAGTACGTGCCAAGTGATGCTATAGACATTTAAGATTAGGGTGCATAATGTTTGATTAGGTATATGAAAGCACTAATGGCATTGAAGTCCCACCATTCCAAGAATATACCCCTGAGGGCACCACTAAACTGGTTCCATTAAATTGCTCGACAAGATAGTGCAGATGGTAGTGTGGTTTTGAGAATAATGCTGTCATGCATTTCGAGAGTGAGATGTGGCAGCGGGGGAGATGATAACCACAAAGAGAAATGTGGAACGTAACCTTGACAATCGTAATGGTTACTGCAGTTTGAATTCTATTTGTTCGAGAACACAAGCCCTTATCGAAGAGCCTAATGATTGACACTTGAGAATTTATTGAAATGAGTCAAGTAATGAATTTTCAGTATGCAATTGTGTGAAAGTTTTCAGAGTGTGTTATAACATTGTATAACTATCATATGAATATTCAGATGAAACAATTATGATTATTTGAGAATCGTTAGAAATTCGACCACACGGCAGTTAGGTGAGTGTCATTATTTACAGCTGATCGAAAGGAAATGTATATCAGCATCTAATGACAACTTGATTATTAATCAACCAGGACTAATAACCCTCAGTGGAAATTCTATAAATTTCCTCATAATTGAAATAATAATATACGCATTCAAAATTCCCGTGTAACATGATATATTGTTATGAAATATTATTTTATTCAACGCGAATGCGAATGTGTACAATAATTAAGATAATTTTCGTGGATATGAAAAACGATTGGTGCGTATACATATATATAGCCCTGGTATAAAACCATAAATAATGGAGTAAGGTTGCGGAGAAAATTGGATGAGGCGAATGGTGGAATAGGAAAAATGAAGAAAATATAAAAGGAGCTCTGTGTCCCTCAGGCCCAACGTTCCAGCCGCCCGACACTCAATTTATTCGATATTCTCGTTCCCGGAGTCCCAGTCTCATATCGAACCAGTCGAGCCTTCGGGAAATTTCACGCTTTGAGTACATTCAATTGTACGACTTTCACCGAGTTCATTTTCTTGGTAAAAGATTCATGGTATTCACACTTATACTCAATGAGTGTGTGGAAAACTCGTCAGAAATTTAATAAGCATGCACAATTCGATTATCGGCATCTCAATTGTTTTCGAACAGACCATTGCCATTCCATATTAAAATAGAAATGAGATTGAACGTAACACAATTTCAAAAAATCAATGAATTATTTCAGAATTGATTGATGAACATTATCAATCATAAAATGATGTGACATAATCTTGCACCTTGTAGTCATTCGAGTTATTCGGAATCAACAAATTGATTAGGCAGTTGAAGTTAATGTCATTAATAAAATTCTGATTGACTTGAATTAGAGGTTTGGTGATTCGTTAAATAAACTGTTATATCCGTCATTTCTATCGATTCATTCAGAGTGCAATGTATTGATATATGTACGTATATAACCGGACTTCTTGATAATTTCAGAGAATATGTGTACCTATTTTTCTTCAACAAAAATATAATTGTGGATGACTCTCGCCAGAAAGATTATATATAGTGGAGTACTAGCAACGAATTAATTGATGGTAAAACATCACGAGTAAGTAATACATGAGTTTCATCACTGAAACAGTTGCATTTATGAATTCTCCATCAGTTCATTCAGGATTGGTTTCATAATCAAACGAGAGTTAATTCCTATCACCCGCTTTTGAATAAATGAGAAAATGACGGCACTACAGAAAAATACAATGACTACATGCATAAAAGTTAAGTGAGCGATTTTATTTTTAATTTGTTTGAATGACTGCTTATCAAATTTCCTATGTGGACCATCCATCTCGAATGACAGATTGTCAATTGTGTGTTATTTTTAATGGAAAATATCCATCAAGTAATAAATGCAATGAGGAAATAATTTTGTGATTTTATAATTTTGATGTATCTGTTCATATAGGCGTTGTTAGAATATTCGTTGCTATGAATAAAAATGTGTGCAACGTTTCATAGTTATTTGTTTTTGTTTTCTTTTTTTTTTTCAATGTGCACCGCCATGGATTTTCGCTACAGTCATGATGTTATTCCCATACCCCTCTCTCTCTCCATCCACTGATGTGGTAAAAACGAATAGACAGATGAAATGCGTATTTTGCAACAGACATCAAGTTCGTATAGTCATTGAACGGTGAATGAAAAATGTATACATCCATAGTGTATAGTTGAGAAAGTCGAGATTGTGATCACTTTGGGCAGCACATAAGTGAGGGGAGTTAGACGCGATTTTCCTGCGTGCTGAGCGAGCTTGATATTCAAATGAAATACTTTTAAAGCTATGGCTTTGGATCCCGTCGGGCGCTATTTCAGCCGCAATCGCCTTCCGGAAGTTGATTCGCGCTGGAATAGTTTGAAATCCTTGAGCTTAATAACTTTTCTCTGCGTCTCTGTGCGACAGCTCGTCTTGAAACGTTGCGCTCATCTGGGTGGAATGATGGAGGATGCAGGAGAGACTTTCGTCTTTCTCCCTCTATCGCTTTCACCATCTACAGTTTGCTTGTATTTATTTTTCTGCTATATTATTATTATTATTATTTTCCGTTTTTTTTTCCGCCCATCCAATCATATTTAGAAAAACATAAACATCTATTCGAGAATTTCAAATTGATTAAATCAAAGCTGAAGATTCGAATATGTTGATCGGTATTCTGATACCTATGAACGAGGCATTCTAGTGAATTAGTTTGTTCTTTTCCCCACGTAATCTCCACTCATCTCGTGTTTTGATTTTTCTGTTATTGGAAACAACTTAAAAAATATGGAATCATTGAAAAATGTTTCAATAGTTATTATAGCGTATTCAAATGCAATACATGACACGATATACCATGTTATTGATGAGATCAATGGTGGTATTGCAGATTTAATTGCCATTGGTTATATCGATGGATAATGTTTCCTCCAAATTAATTCATCGGCGCGTGACATTATATATGAAATTATATAATGTCGATGTGGAATCAATGATGGCACCGTCTTCTTTGTGGACATGTCGATGCTTTAGTGAATCACTCGTGTGGAAACTCTTTTAGAATAAACTATCGATGAGTAGATTGGAAGAAGAATAAATGAATTGTCGAAAATTCCCCAAGTCCAATAACCTCGCCTCAATTTCGTACTCAGCGGAACTAAATCCATTTTCGCGATTGTCAGTAACTTGACGCTTCTCAGCATACCAGTTTATTCAATTCACTGATAATTTCCTCAACTTCAATCAGATATTTTTAGCGGATTACACATAATACAATTACCTACCCATAAGTTTCAAAGATTATTCTGGGTAAAAAAAGATAATTAACCACTATTGAATTTCATATTTCATTTCTTGTATGAAAATGGAGAACGGCGACAAAAAGGTTTCATGCGAAATTTATTGCAATTGAAACAGAGTAAAAACTTGTGAGCAAAGTCATTATACGAATATTCTGAACGCATACGCTCGCTATGCAGCTCGTTCCAATATTGATTATCAAAAAAGATTACAAAAAAAGTTCATGCTAGTGATAGAAATATTAATAAATTGCAACCTACACGAGTACGAATCTATTTAAAAAACGATTTCCACTCCAATTAATTCGACAATTTTTTTTTCCTCTCCTCTACCAACAGTTCATCTATTATTAAATCAATTACCAGTATTACTTATTGCTTATTGTTTTTTTTCAATTTTCTCTATGGATAAGTGACCGCTGAAGAAAATTCGAAATTATCCGTGAATGATTTTGAATGCATGTAATTATAGAAATTACTGAAGTAGATTATAAATATTAGAAAAGAGAGGAAGAATTATGGAAAAAAAAAAATCTGTCATTGATATAAAGTGGAAGGCAACTCCACACTGTATAGGGATAATGTATAAATTATTACGAAAACCTACGATGGAGAGAAATGGAAAAAGGATATGGAATACTATATACTTGTACGAAGAGTCTTTTTTTTTCTCTCTTCCTTCTTCCACTCGTCATGGAGTTGGTTTGAATCGATTTAATAAGAAAAATGTTGAGAGGGCGCGTCGGTTTTACAGAAGAAATTGAGTCTCCTCTACTCCACGAGCCTTACCACCATCTCCAGCACAAGATCTCCTTTAACTTCCCCTCGTGTAACTCACCCACTGCCTATCACTATATATATATATATATATATATATATATGTACATGTATGTGAAGGGGAAACGCGTGTGTGTTGGCAGCCACCTTCACTACGACGCGATCCATTAAACCTTTCGAGATAAACGATTGAGCGCGGGGAGATTGTCTCGTAAATGCTCGTTGTGGGGTCAACCCCTAAAAATTCCCGATAAAACTTCTGTATATATCCATGCACTAGTTTTAAATCACTCATGACCTAATCATTACTGTCAACAGGCAAAATCTATGTAAACACCATAATTTATGTTATTTGACTTAACCCTTCGAATACATTGAAAACCCTAAATCGTATTGTGCACATGGGACCTGATTGACCCCAAGTGTTTTTCAAATCAATAAATCTTGGAGACTACGCATTTTCATGGGGAAAATGTAGAGACATTCTCTGAAATTGATGATTGATTTCTATTCAGAAAAATAATCGTTAGAGTTATAAAGAAAGAAGGGTGGAAACATAAAATTAAAAATTCATTCCGGTTCAATAAATCAGAATTTCGAACTTATTCAAGGGGTTCAAGTATATAATTTCATATAAATGTCGGTAGCTTTATTGATCCTCTACAGGAGCAATAAAATGCAATTTGAAATATTTCTTTCTTTTTCTTTTCAAAATTTTGGAATTTGATTTTATCCATATTTTAGTGCTTGTGAATAGTGTGCCAGACGAGTTCGCTATATATATATATATAAGTTTACATTAATAAAATTAGAAGCATTGAAAGTGAATAGACCTTTGAATGGGAAAAATTCAACGAATAGATGTGATTTTTTTGAAAAATGACCTTTGCATTCATGTCACATGTACAGATGTTAAAGGGAATATGTGAATATTGCTTTTGACGAAACGAAGGAGGAGAATCCATTTGCTCAATACACTTGCAAATCACCTATTTGAGTGTCCACATATATATATATATATATGTATATTTGAAAATTGCTTTCTTTATATTTATATACACAATACGTATGAAATGATGGAGGACAGAAAAAGTCTTTTTAGCATTTAACTCACGCCTTTTGCTTCTCAACTATTAACAGACGCTTGGTAAATGCACTGGCTTTGTATTTTTTTCATTTCTTCGTAGTAGCTATGCAATGTTCAGTGATAAAGAAGAAAAAGAAAAGCGAAACAGTCATTCTTTACGTCTCCATCAACTTCTTTCAACATTACAGTATACACTGTGATATGAAAGGAAGTGGAGTGATATTTGCTTCTTTTTCATGTTTGCAATATGCATAAAAGTGAAGAAAAGAGTCCGTCTAGCCTCACGTCTGCGAATAAGATTTATTCATTTGGAAGAGGAATAAATAAATTGCGTTCAATTTCAAACTTATAATGATGAACAAATTAAGAATTATAAAACTACAGGCAACAATTAGTGAATAACAAGATGTGAAAGTCTTGGCAACTTTGAGAGTGGTGGCAATATAGAATGAGTAGAGGTTTGGTGAAAAGTATTATACAACGATGCAAATGTATGAGAGAGTTTGCGACAGGGATGGAAGACGAAGAGATTGCAAAGATATATAGACAAGGGTGGCACAAGTTTGGTAACATCTTTCCTCAAACTCGTTATCGATTGCCAGATGTTTGACACTTTGTTAATTACCCGTTGACTGGAAAACCCAATGGGGAATAAAGCGCGTTGCCAATATGGCCGCACACGAATCTTCTACTACCATTTGCAAAGTTTATCATCGGAAGGATGATTCAATTGATTGCTATTCCAAGAAGACAGCACGAACGTGATGCATGTCGTCAAGTTTTGGAGTATAAAGTTTTGGTTTACAACATTCAATCTCAATATTAGAGATGACGATGAGGGAAAAGCCCCGAAGTACATCGGTATCTACATGTATATACCTAACTTTTCATGGTGGTTTTATTGATCTTTGTACTAAATGAGAATAAAAATGGATTTCAAAGTTTGGTAGGGAAAAATAATGAAGGGCCTGGAATTTATCATGAAACATATTCAAATTTAGCAAGTATGAATGAGGAAAAGCGTAGAACGCGAAAAAAAGTGCATATCAAACTCAATATTTTAACGATGATGCAGAAACTATTCTGTAGATACTCGTTATTCTTATTGATATCGCCATTTTCATTTTTCCAACGAATTATAATTAGTGACGAACAATTCTCGGTCAAAACATTATTAAAATCCGAGTCATTGTTGATGTTTGACCATATACCAGACAATAATAACCCGAGAGAAGGTGAACTTGACGTTGAATTAACGTCACCCGAATCGATAGCCCTAAAACAATTGCCCAACTAAATTTTCTAAACATTAAACATAACAATGTCAATTGAACAGATCGTCATTTGTCATTTATTGTGGATGATGTAAAATGAATCTGAATAAAATAATTGGCAATTGGTTCGATTATTGTTGCACTTAAAGATATGATGTCTGAGTGCCAGTCCCTCGTCCTCACTAACTACGGTCACGATTATGTACATACATATATCCATCCTTCGACTCTACACAATTATACGGGAGTACGCACGGGCCATCATTGAACAGCCAACTGAAAATGGACTGAAGTAAGTTCAAGCACAGTCCCTATTCTATATTCCAATTTAGCATAGTTATACATAGAGAACTATGAGCGAGTTGGGATAGGATGGAAATATCGAATGAGGGAGCAACTGGGTCCTTCATGCAGGGAGCAATGGTCGTGTGTAGTTGGGTTTCGGTGTGCATACGCCGTACTTAATCCAGCCGCGAAACTCAACGTTGTTAACTCAAATTGATGAGACCTGCCGTGTAGAAGCTACGCCGTGCCGCTCATACCGTTCGTATCTAGACTACATCCTGGCTTGTTCCGCATGGTGTACCCTCGACAGGAGCCCCGACCACTTCCATTTATTTCTCAGCGGCATTATTGCACTACTGAAAATACCATGACTCCGAGCTACATCCCCTGGATATTTGTGGTTGGGTATATGAACTCAATGCTCGTTATCAAATGTCCAGGATTCTGTCAGCATATGTTCATTTGTGTGCTAACACTCAAACGCTAAGATTAATATGTGGAGACATTGGTAGTACAATAATGGATATATTTGTCTGGTAGTTACTGATAAATTTTCAAAGGTTTGTCATGCAAATATTCGGCAACATGCAGATAGTTTCGTATAGGAGCTTTATGTAGTTGTGACACACTTGGCCATGAATACAAATACTGGATTAAAGATGATTATGTAGACTAGCTGAGTGTGGAATGTTGTAACTTTTGGATTTGCTTATACATATAAGTCGTCATTTTAGTACTATTTTTCTCTTCTCTTCTCCATCCCTTTTTGTAGATTCATCATATTATTTCATATATATTTCAAATTCATGTCTTATTTTTAATTCTATCATTCCGATCTCTAAAGTAGTACCATTATCTCGAATAATATTACAACTCGATTTCAGCTCTTGATAAAACTGCATTGATGCAATCAATTGAATTCTAAACTTCACACTGCATCATGACGAACATTCTCTGTGAAGAGTATTCAACAAAAAACATATTCATAAATTATCATCATCGTTTTCACTCTAGCAAAAGATTCCATTTAATCATTACTTTTGTTTTTATTTTTTTTTCATTTTAAATTTAGCAAACTTTAGTGAAATATAAATGAGAAACTACTCAGATAACATTGCCAGTAGAGTAGTGCAATTTGTCGATCACGTACAAGTGAAGGTGACTGGTACAAGTGTCTGCGCGTCTGTGCTGTATATATATATTTATTTCTTTATCAAACGAAAAAACGACAGCATTGGCTAGCATTTTATCTCACTTCATCTTCTCCATTTCTTAATAGTAGCATGGCCACTCTCTCTCTCTCACTTCCCCTTTTATCCGCATTCAGTACTAGACCCTGTCTCCCTGATCATATTAGGCGTTCCCGAAGGGGCGCCAAGAGAGACGAAAGAAATGTTGGAGAGTATTTTTTGGCTAGTCGTCGAAGAGAGTGAACGTGCCAACGACTGGGAGTTGTTTTAGACTCCCCCATTTATTTGTCGACATCACTCGTCCTTTTCAAGTGTGACGCTATGCATGTATATGTGTCCCTACATCTATACGTATATACACATTCATATAGTCACAAGTGTTCTGGCAAATAAGGATTTTTCATATTGTCGAAAACGTTGATTTTTTTTTGCTTTTGGCTCCGTCTCGAATTGATGTTATTGATCAAATCTTACTGAATTTATTGACCATGAAAATGCCATGATGAGGTGATGATATTTCCTCAATCAGCTGCATATAATTCAAGGCTATATAACTTGTTCAGTTTATAAATTAATAAACAAGGTGAAATAGGAGCTTGAAGATTCTAAGCGAAACTTGAAGTTATTGAATAGAAATGACGTCGAATGAATATCATGTGGGTTCTCAACTGCACGAGAATGTTTTGTATGACATTCGATTAAACTTCCACCTCACGCGGTTTCACAATATATGCATGTGGATATATGCAAGTTGATCGTGCGGAAGACGCTGTGATGCCCTGGAATAGGGTAATTGATCGTATGGTGATAATGTTAGATATAAACGTCTGTTGTGGCCGGGAGATTGGTCGACGTCTCCAGTAATAGGATGACATTTAGTAATTGCATCGGATAAACATTCGAATTTTAGTACAAAGTAATTATTAGTCAGAAATGATGTAATTATTATCGAGACATTTTGCAAGTCGTGTGAGCGACAGTATCTCTCCTCGACGTACTCGCAAATTGTGTTACTACCATGATATTATTATTTGAATTTGTAATCAACTAAGATATTTACGTAGACTTATGATTTTTGATGACTGTATTGACATGATCAGCATGAAAATGGTTTTAAATTAAATGATCTATCATGACGCACATTCAATTTAATTTTCTATGCAAAGTTGAAAATAGAATGATAATATATATATATATATATATATATATATACATATGTATACATGTCCGTGCGTGTTTACGCCATACTCAACAGTGTATTTGAGTGTGTGGTGGTTAAGATTAAATATATAACGAGATGCAGCTGGTGCAAAAATTATTTTGTCATTTGGCGATAATTTTGCAGGAAAAATATATAGTTTCTCATAAATTATCAGCACACGGTGCGTGATGGTAAATTCAGTGTGTATAAAAGAAAAGCCTTGAAGAGATTTCAGAAGCAATGTGTATGTTGGGCAGTAATTTGTGATTTAAAGCGCGAAGGCAACATTTGTCTTCAGTATGGTGAAGATAATATTGATGGAAATAAATATTTACAAAACGTGCGGACGCTTAAGTGAAGATTACGATCCCATTATTAATTTCGACGCAAATAATTGAATAAGAACGTAATTACTCTGATATGAGCATTCGAATGTTTACTGTAACAGTACAATAAAAGACTGGTTTGTACACTCTTTTTCATGTAAAAGTTTCATGAAAAACGAAACAATTTGAAAGCTGATTGGCATGATGAAACATTCCATTTTTCATTCAACAAGGATGAAAGCGAGAAATAAAATAATTCACTAGAATCAAATTAAGGTATAATAACTCACTTGAAAAGTGAATCGAGTCTATATATAAAATTGCTATACAAGCGTGTTGAAACCACAGAATTTTAAATGAAATGCAAGTGGCTATATGTGAAAATTAAAGTTTGGAACTTAATAGCGGGCAAAGCCACCAGGCAATCGACAGCGGATAATAATAAATAGAGTTCGGGAACAATAGGTGGGTCGCGAATAATTTCTAAACTCTTCGGTTGAAGAGCTTTAGTGAATGCAAGGGTTGAGAGAGCGATATAGAGAGAGAGAGAGAGAGAGAGAGAGAGAGAAGTGAGAGCAAGAGAAAGTGGACGTGAGAGAAAGGGGTCGATAGCGAAAGAGAAAAAGAGAGGAGTGCATGAGCGGCTAAGTTTCGGTGAAGGGGGATAGGACATAAATTCGACCATTTTTCGTGAAGTTTTGGCCCCCGGGACACAGTAATGGCGTGCAGCGAGCCGAGCATAGCCGTTTATACTGGAATATGAGGGAGGGATATGGAACAAACCATCCAACCTAACCCACACCCGTCCGCGTACGTATTACATAAATTCCTCGCGGCAGTGAAATCCAGGCGCACTCCCTTTCTCTCTCTTTCACTCACTCACTCAGTCTCTCTCGGCCTCACTTTAAGCCGGAGGCAGTCAACATCAACCATCTCTCGCCCAGTATAATCTCCATGGCAAAAAAAAAAACAAAAAAGGAAAAAACATTGGCAGTCAAAGCATAAATTTTGAAAGCAACGGGAGGCCGCATTTGTGAGTGAGCACGCACGCACACACACGAATAATGTCATATCCATCAACTGTACTCAAGCAATCGTTATATTTTCGTTGTTTTATTTCATGTTTTCAATATATCGACATTTCCATAATATATATGGATGGGTGAGGTCAGGGCCTGGATTGAGTCGATGACCGACCCAATAGTATAATCGCGCAACAATAAATCGGCTTGTGCTGCATTTGGATTTTCGCAATTGAATGGATCGAGTTGGATTGTGATGTATCCTTATTGGATGTGAAAATATATGAAATTTATCTCGTTTGAGCTGGCCCGATCAAGACTTTGTATTGTTTACGCACTATAATATATTGACAGCGATGGATCCTAGTCGATTGACTTTTTACGTTTTTCATCGCGAACACAAACTTTTGGGAGAGAAAAAAAATGTTATTATTTGATAAATTGCAACGCTCTCTGAAATATTGGAATGGGAATATGTATGTAATAATGGTATAGTAATTTTGTGCATAATGCTAAATGGATATCCGAACAGCTGAGAATGGTTTTTATTTGGGAAAATGGGGATTGAAACAGACAGAAGTTGAATTGACTTCGTGAGCATTCTCGTCGTTAGATTATTATATATATGAACGTCTACGCATCTATATGTGGGCAGCCGGATTGGAATGGACAAAGCAGATACACTTCTTATCTTATTCCCTGCTCGTCGGACTTGGTTTCCTACTCTTACGTCGGTCCACCGTTCAACGGAATTCATGAAACCACTTGGATTAGATACCCATGTCGTGCACACGTCCCCTAATCCAAATCGTTCTCAAGGAGTTGTGTCTGCACACCAGAGACTTTTTCAGTATTTTTACTGGACACTCGAGAATGCGCACAGCAACTTGTGCGTTTACCCTTAGATTGCCGGACACGATATCCACACAAATAGCAATATTACGGGATTACATTTTTCCACTCCATATCGTCAATTCTATTTGTCCTATTTTTCGTACACGTGTTCAAAACGTCATCCCATTGAAATATCTGTAATCTCATGCGAGTTCTGCTCAAATTTCATGCAATTGAATACGCAGTTATGAAATTACAATTAAAACTGTAGATAAATATCATCAATTTCTTCAATTGTCCAATGAAACTTTAGGTAGGGAGAACATTTGAGTAGACAGCGGAAAAAATGGAGAATATTATTTGCAATTCGTTGGATTATAAGACTTGACCAGGTATAAATCGTGAATAATCCGATACACCAATTATCATTGATATTCCAATGTCGAGAATTTTATTCAATATTTACGTACACATATTTGTTAACTTGATCACGTGCAGAAAAACATACATACTAAATTGCAAAATACCGCATGACACGAGTGTCATCAATGCTGATATATTCCGAGGTTGATTGTTGTGACACGCGCACGAAAAATCATATCGAACTTTGAAGGGAATTCACGTACGTTGAATCATTTACTAAAATACATCGTAACAAGAATGAATGGACCCATAGTGCTATTCAAATGTTCCTCTGTCATATTCAAATGAATGCACCATAAAATATTGCTATTTGATATTGTTCAATAAATTCACCAATTGGAGAAGTAGAAATAAAAAATTGATTCAATTGTTGAATTTCCGACGTTTACCACTGTTAAAATTGAATTTCAAAGATCTTTTCATGAGTAATGAAGAATTGATGCTCCAATCAATCGTCCTAACTATGATGATTATCGAGAAAGCAACATTTGGCTAACTGAATTTCAGATTGTCTCATGAAATCTTTCGCCTCATAACCATTAGTTGATTGCGATTTTATGTATCTATCTGATAGTAATAAATTGTATCAGCATGTTATAGAGTCAGAAAGACAGAGAGTGAGAGATAGAGAGAAAAAATATAAATTTCGAAATAAAATAACGATAGATTAATGATCAATTGTGTCATCGCTGAATATCTATAGCAATACGGAAGCGTCAAGAGAATCTTGTTTTCATTTCGTTCTCTCTATACTCGAACGTTTACTCTGTTACCCAAGCATACTACCTCTCATATAGGTGGATTTTGTCTCCTCTTATATTACGTTATGCCCCCAAGAGTATATGACTCTATATATGTACTAAAGAGTAGGTTAGAGGAATGTGGATGGCAACGAGCACGACGTGACTGGTTGTATTTCCTACTGGTAACGTGATTGTTACCTTCCGTTGGATCTCTCGATACAACTCGCCCGATGTGCTGCCTCCAGAGACTTGGTTATACACTCGCCCTTTTCAGAACAAAACATCCGGTTTTATTTCATGCACATTTTTACCTCTCCGTTCTTTTGTGCTCAATTCTATACTTTTTGAATGCACTGTCACACTTCTTCATTAAATTCTTCCATTATTCATATAATTTATTTGAAAATCATTTTATCGTATGACATATATGTAGTGTATGATGAATATAATATTTGCATGAAAATAATCCCACTGATAAAGTTTATGATTACTGCATCTAAAATGTTCTCATCAGTTGAGCAACACCATCACTACTGCGTTATGCATGACGCGAAAACGAAATAAAAGTCGTTATATTTCGACGCGCTATCTCGTAAACGGATTTTACAACCCCATGGCTCGTTTCACTCGTGTACCGCATAACCGCTTCGTCGATTATCTATCTCTCGTTCACTCGCCGATTTATATTCCACTTCATATTTCTCAGTACCACTTCGATGAAAGATACATGAAGACATGTATATAGATGGATGTGTGCTTGCATGGAAAATATATGAACAACAGTGCGGATGAAATTGAGAGTGTTATGATAGAAATTCGAAAAAATAAAAAAAAATGATGAATATGAATGCTCAAGATTTATTGCATCGTGCAGATTGAAATGGCGGTGAAGCAAAAAAAGATTTTTTTGTCAAATGTTGCATTATACATGGGTGATTGTTTTCTCGTTGCTGAAATTTTGATCGAGAAATGATAAGTTTACTCTTTCGAATTCCTCAATATTTTTCGTATTTGAGAGAAAGAGTTCCACTTGTGTATCACTTTATGTAAAACATAAATTGAGATTAAAATATATTTTCATTCATGTCACAGTATTAATGTTCTAATGATAATTCTGTATGGTTTTCACAACGTTTGTTTAATCATTATATGTTTCACATCATGTTCAATTTGATGAACATGAAATTTTTATTCTCACATCCAACCCAATTATAGGATATATTGATTAATATCTATATTATTTACTTATTGCGAATACTTGAAATAAAATAAGTTTATTTACACCATGTAGGTTTTTAACTTCAATAGCCTGATATTTGCCAAGTAGACCACAAAGATTCAACGTTCGTTCATGGAAAAACCTCAAGCAAAACCTCAAAGTTCTATTATCTTGTTTTGGAAGGAGTTTTGGATTGAACTTTCCTCGTTGCTTGCAACTTGTGAAGCATCAGCCTCGGCAAAGAAAAGTAACAGTCAGAAGGATCACGAAAGAATGATGAGATTATTGAGTAAATTTACGACAATGTACTTAGTTTTCAACAAGTGAATGGCTATATTGGATGAGAAGAATAACAAAAAATTGAAACTAAAATAATGGACCGCATCTAAGAACAAAAGATAAGTTAAAGAATGAAGAAAATCAAGTAATAAAGAATTTTGTGCTAGCGTGGTATACTGATTTTTATCAATTTTTCAACATCATTTCAACAATAAAATAGAAAAAATCAATATCCTATTCAATCAACAAAAATACCAAATGCTTCAGTACGAACTATAAAATTTTATTCATACCGCCATTTATTCTAATAATAATAAATCATTTAAGCAGAGTTTTCAAATTGTTTCAAATTGTTGAGTATCTGTTAAATCCATTAAGCAAATAGTTTATCACATTGTGAGTCTCTGAGACTTTCACTTTGTTGTGGCATTACAAAAATATACCGTGATGATGTGGGTTGAAAATGAATGTTTCTTGTTTCTTTCGCCCAACGATGATATAGAGGTGGATGTTCCATTGTAAACGAGACGTTGGAAGACATTACAGACATACACCGAGAGACAGATGAAATAATGTTCTCACGTGTATCCTCCCATATTGCACGTCAGGGTGAAAAAAATATTTCATATTTCATGGCAATGCCACCGAATTCTATACGTGTACGTTTTTCAGGAAGAAAAAAAATGATAGAAATGAATTGAAAATTGACATGACATCCTGAAGTAAGGATAATAATGATAAAAAGAATACCATTAATCCTAATAATATATAAATATAGATACTCGGTAAGGGAGTCATGTCGCGTTCACGCTACGGAACAAAATGTATTTTTTTCATCGATCAATCTAACGCCTATAAAAATAACTTTTCTTATCTCTCGGATATGAACAAAAATTTTGCATGAAATATCGATAAAAAGTCACTTGTCTCAAATTTCAAAGCATTTTTTGGTTATCGTCATTTCGAATAGAATCACGTAAAACGCCTGAGGCTGATGATAATGTATTTTCAATCGATTTTTCCCTTATGATAACGTGCATCATTTCCATTTAATATTTTATTTGATGTGAAAGACAGACTTTTATCACAAATGATGTATCCACAAACTTATCAGCACAGCAGAATTTTCATATCCGTTATTTTTCACAAAAAAATGTTTAAATTATAATTCATGAATATGTCGAATGGAGACGAAAAACACAACAGAAAATAAAATTTAGAGCTGGCAAAAATTTAATCCACATCCGCTGTCAACGGTAAATGCGAAAAGATAATAATTTAGGAATAAATACACGTCCGATATGTGTACGCGCATAATAGTGGTATAAGTATCAACCGAGTAGTTAGGGATGGCGCGTGCTGCCGTGTGCGCTTGCACAAATGCAATTTAAATTAGACAGACCCTCTCTGGTTTCTGCCTGCTGGACCGTAAGTCTTGCCGGCATGTCACAGGCAGACACCCTGGTGCTTCTTTGCCAAGCGCACGTTCACCCTTACTCGATTCAGTGTAAGTATGGTTAAAGCCTTTTTAAATCCCCGGGGCCAACGACGCGCAATACCGCAGGCTTCTTCTGTTTCTCTGTGCGCGGAAAATTAGCGCAAAACGTTTCGTGGTCGCTTTCGACGTCCGCTTTGTGTACTCTAGTGGAATATCATTATAGTTGTATAGAAGTATGGCAGACACGCTCATGGAGACAAACTGCTACACGTACATGTGTAGATATATGCACACCAATTCGTTGCCTTCTCAGCATCGAGGTGATGAACATTTCTGTTATACAACGTTACTTTACTTCCCTCTAGAGTCGGTAGAAAAATATCATATTTTAAAAAACACTGTAGAGAAAATGTTCAACGAAAGATAGGTTGGTTATTTATTTTCCACCGCTCTGTATCGCCAACGGGGCAATACGCGAGACTGTGAAATTTCATGTAATGCTTACATCATCTACAGTTCATGCACAGAGACCGAACACGATTAATCAATAAAACATTGAGCTCACGTATAAAATAATGAGAATGAAAACTCCAGCAATTTGTGTGAAGTAATATATCGCCAATGAGGATTCACCCGTTCACTTTTTCATTTATTTATTCAATCATTCAAGAAATGTGTGCGGCGGGATTTTGTTTGGAAAATTTGAAAGGAATTTAATTTCCGGATTTTTGCATTGAATTTAATAATCAAACACGCAGCAGTATATAGAGGGAGTGAATAACTGGAGCGTCTTTCAGATATTGAATTTCTGACGCCCTGTCAACTTGTCCAAGACGCACAGTACTAGTCACTTTCATTGAATCGTATTCGCGTATTTGCTATCGACTAGAAAATCTCATTCTTTAAATTCAAATGCCTACACTGGATTGAACATGATTCTTCACAATATATAAAACTCTAATGTATTTACTTTTTTTTCTTCATTCTTTTGACAAATACTTTTAGCACATATCGAACATGGTACAACGCAAAAGTGAACCACACAAACGTGTGTACTTAATGTCAGCACAGTGTGACGATTTTCCACCAGAAGAAATGCAACATTTTCAATGTTACCATGAGATGAGAGAGAGAGAGAGAGAGAGACAGAGGGACAGAGTGTATACATGTTGTTGTGGTATTGGTACCTACGTCTTTTTGAAACCAACGACGACAGTTCCTATTTTTTCACGATTCAACTATTCCGTACTAGAGACATCTTCTATCTACAGAAAATATACCGTCTTTCAGATATATGTCAATTTTCAATCCACTCAGTTTCATTTCCTCTATTTATCTTCTGTAAGCATATTAATGTAATGATTCGTTTACTCAACGTCCTATAACATTTTATATAGTTATAGGAACCGTACAAAAAAATGATGATAACATCATTGAGTTGATGAGAGAATAGATAAACTACGAGAAGTATTTCAAATTAATTAATAACTTGAAATTGTATATTCATTCAAAACGGTCTCATACTGTATGAAAATCGACAGGATTTTGTAAGGTGAATCTACGATGTGTTGAGAAAAGCAAATAATGTTACGGGTATAATTTCTAATATTATTATAACTTTCATCATATCACGTCAATCCGAATTTTCTTTTACTTCTAAATAACTTAAGAATAGTTGATTCGTTGCTATTAAGGGTTAGTGCACTAGTAAATAATATTGTTCTGGTTAAATAGAGAATATTGTGTTACCGATAAATTGTTGACTATATTATTTAGAACAGAGAACAATTTAGAAAATATTACTCTTCACAATGATTTGTGGATGAAAAAATTGTGGATGGAATAAAGCCTACGGTGATTTAAACAAGTAACGTAGCGCAACAGAAACAAAATCTTCTTGTTCCACGCAGTTAACCAACTGCTGTGCATCGATGCTTACAACGATACTCGTGCATTATTCACACAGTATCATCACATTCGTGTTATGGATGAGCGTGCATGAATTCAAGTCACGCATTTCATTTTGAAAAACGTGAGTAAGACACCCGACATTTTAAATGAGATTTAAAAAAATTGTGTCACCATACAGTCACCATACAAAATATATCATCGACCATATTTTTATACATTTGTCATTATTATTATTCATGTACTCCAATAAATATCGAGCAATGAAAATGAAAATTCCTGATGCTGGACCCGATTAAATATCATTTTCCGGTAATATAATATCATAATCCTCACTTTCCAACCTCACCATTAGATTGATGATCGGGTTTCCGTCAGAATTCACGAGTTATCGATCGAAATTGATCTATTAGTTCCGCAGATTCACACAACGGAAGCAATGAAGATGAATATGAGCGGAGAATGCAGTTCTACTGATAAATTTTATCCGGCATAAGTCAGAAAACAACGGAGACTTTATTGGAACTCGTAAGCAAACAAATTCATTTGTTGTAGCTACATTGTTTACCTCATTGTATATATCATAATGTAATCGTGAATATGATATTTCGGGTTGAATAATGTATTAATATTGCAGTCAGCACACAGAGAATATTATTCATTAAATGTCTTTGAAATATCAATTTAGCAAACTTACTGCTCATAGAGATTCCAAATTCAAAGACTACTTGAATACAAATTTATCTAGCACAGTTGCTTTATATATGAATGAATGACTTTATTTCAAAATTTGTGACCGGATAGTATGACTGTATTTGTGAAATTCACTTGGCCAACCTGATGAGAGTTCGTGCAGAATAAAGGGAGATAAATATGTCCGAGTGTCGTCAACGCTTGGAATTCGCCGCTTCGAATTCAAATGTGGTTTTGTCCTCGGCTGAATGGACTCTACTACTGTGCCCTAAGCAAAAGGGTTACGGTACTTCGTTTAGTAAAGTGCTTGCGAGTGTGGAATTCACTCGAATTTTCCATCAATGATGAGGATTCACTACATTCATGGTAGACTCATGAACCGATTCAATTTATAGTTAAATTATACACTGGGATAATTCACGAAATCCTATGGATGTTTCACCCGTAGAATAAAAAATAAAAATAAAAATGGAAAAAAATAAAAATAAAAAAAAACATCAGAAGCTTTATCAATCAAACGATAACAGATAATGAATAACGAATAAGGAATTTATTCACAAACGAATCTGTTTAAATATATGAAAAATAAATATACTGATGCGAAAATGTTGCAATGCATAATTAAAATTTAATCCAAACGTATTTATGGATAATATTCATAATAAAATTAAATATAGATCCATTATTTCATCGCTCCATGCTAAAATTTTCATGAAAATGAAATATTAATATAAATTCAAGAGTAAACTGTGGAGTGTCGGTTACGCGTATTTTACTTTTTCATCATCAATAAATTTACAATCTATGATTGTCAAGTGATTTTACGAAAAATAGTTTATTGTATTTCGCGTGGAATTATCGACACAATCTCATATATCTTGTGGACAGATCGGCTTGGTGGTGAATATCATATGAGAGTATAAAACAAATATTTCAGTATACACCCTCCAACATGTACACTGGGTTATTCCACATTTTCCTCTTGTTCTCTTCCTCTCTACCTTTCATTTTTCCCTTCGCCTCCCGGCATGCAAAAAAAGATTGATGTTCCTCCACGCGCAGAACGACACGATCGGAAAACGATATCTCTTATAAATATATTACAGATGATACATAAAAGCCTTCGTCATATAACTATCATAGAGTAATGGTATAAAGAATATCAAGTGATATACAAAAGGGCTTGTACCTGTACGTCCATGCACGATGCAACATACCGCACACTTGAGCCGCGTCATGTACGGCTTTATGCTCTTAGATATGATACATATATATGTGGATAATAAAGGTATCAGGAGAATGTCGAGTATAAAAATTGAAGAGGGTATATCGTTCATCTAAGAAATCGCTCGTCAACCTCAAACTTTTTCCTTTTTTTCCTTTCTCTTCATCTTTCTTTTACTCTAACTTTATTTTCATCTTTAGCGTTATGCAATCTTCATATAAATTTAACGTCGCATAAATATTTATATTTCCCAATGAATGAATTCTCTATCAATAATCGACAGTTGATCATTCTTTTTATTATTAATGGCCGCATATGTTCGACATGATAAAAAATAAATAAATAAATAACGAAACAGTGAGATTAAATTATGATCGTACGGATTTCAGTATAGTTGTATAATATAATAAATATTATACTATAAATTAGCGCAATCGAAACGCTTCAAGAATAGAGATAAAAATGGCAAGCTTCAGTAAATGCAGTGATGATTATTTTGATAACTTTTATCATCAAATGATACAATAAATTCAACTTGTGTATGTCAATTCCATGCATACAAATAAAATTTGAGTACAATGCACAACCACGTACATCCACATTAGGAAATTAATAGAGTGAAGTGAGTGAAATTCGAGCAGTGCTGTCGGAACTTCCATAATCTGTTACACCCATTGATTTCATTGAAAATTCAAATGGCACATCTGCATGTAGATACCTATAGCAGCTCTTCTATACGCGGCCGATGAATAATCGAGGCAACCACACTCGGTCGGAATTATGTGGTCTTTCCTGATACAGACAAACAGCATTGAATGCTGTATATTGTTCATCAACATCGCTAAATAATCGCGTGATAATGTGCAAAAGGCGCACACTCCTCGGAACATTTACGTAAAACTGAAAGAGCAAAGGATATTGTCGAAATTCACTCGTTGCTTTTCCTTTCTTTTGTTGAAAATTTTACATTTTCATTCGATAACTCCTCCTCCCCCCCTACCTCATTTGTTTCAATTACTCGGATAATTCGACTCATTTAACATTCATAAATTGCTGCCATCTATTATAAGCGTTCATACAATCATACATAATTTACCGTGTATACATAGAATAAGATTTATGAGGTGAAGCGAACGAGGCGTGAGAGACGGCGGGCGAAATACACATAGAGCGAAACTAGCCAAACTTAAGTCCAAGGCAGTGTGCACTTGCGCTGGCGTCATCCATCTGCAACGGCAGTAGTCTAACCTGTTACGCGCCACACAGCCACCAAAGTTAATCGTCTAACTCGATTTGTCTAATTCGACTAGTGCCTAACTGCTTTTCCCCCGTGGCGTTGAGAACGTGCATTCGATTTTCAACCTAAGTACCATCCAATTTACGTCGATTTCTGCCATATAACCTTTGGGCTTACCGCACTGCATAAATACAATCTTTCCACGAATGAATTGAGTTCGTTAATGAATTATGTGCAACCAACCAGAATATACCAAATATAATTGGGAATTGTATAGTTGATTGCAAGACTATTTTGGATTGTTTGCAAAACTTTCAGTAGCTCTGTTGGATACGGAGAAAAAATTTGCCACAGATTCTCGTTGATTAATCCACCACAAATGTCATTCGATGCATATTACATCTCAATTTTTTCCCCGAGTAAAAATGGAATAATATGAGAAGTGGAGATTATACAAAAAATTCTCATTTAAAAAATAATCAATTAGCGATTTTTGCGTCCGATGGATTTATCACACGACAAAATCCATCAATCAATCTCCATGATAAATCTTTACAGTCGGAAAAACCGACTGATTGACACCCGATTATCATCAAGCGATAGTATAACATCAATCATCGATTATTGGTAAGAAGATACCCAAAACATAAAAGTATTATTAAAATAATGATTGTTTAATCCAACTATACTACATTTCCGAATCATATCCTTGTAATTATTCTAAATATTATTATCGCAACTGCACAATTAAACTTTGGTAAGTTGGTCATTGATAAACGGTTTTCATTCCCAACGGTAATAGTATACATGCCAACTGGACCTAATGTGGTGCAATTTTGCCGTTTATACCAAACTTGCAATATACCAAACTATTCTCATTAATACCACAAAACATATGAATTTTTTTTTTTTCTCGATCTCAAAACTGGATTATACTACAATAATAAATATGACACGTAAAAATACTACATGAAATAAATCAATTGAAAGATAACCCCAACACTATTGAAATATGTATGTGCTAATATAATAATTGTTGTGGATTCTTCACACGTAGCCTGCATCGAATCATTAATGAACAATTAAATTTCATCATTGTTCGTGGTCGTGAGTTGCATAGGTAAGATGATAGCAGCAATAATAATAACGTTACATGAGCCAAATGGATATATAAATACGTGGCTTTATGATGGCAGCTTGAGAGAGGGCGAACAGCCCCTCTATACAACGTCAAGTCTCTTGGCATGAGACCTATACTCATTTTCAAACATGCATGTACATGTATACCATGTCATGTATGTATAATATATGCATACATACGGGTATATGTGTATTATATATTTCACGGAAATGTAAGTTATGATGTTGCCAACGCCCTCCTTCTCGTGCATTCTACTCAACTGTTACGCGATTATAAACAATAACTGAATGCAAATGAGACAATTTATCGGCGACACGTATACACCTGGGCGGCATGATATACAACAATGTTTTTGTTCAAACTGAGTATTTGTAAGCTAAGTGAAAATATTTTATAGCCACTCCTCTCCCATTTTTTTATCCACAATTTCATATTATGATCAGTAACTTTATCGATGCGATGTAAAAACTGCTGATGAGTTTGTTACAGTTACCGCGCGCACTAACGATTCAATTATTCCATTCTACAATTTTTCACTAATGAGAGATGGGAAACTAAAAAAAAATATGCATTTTTATTTGATGCACGTACAATATGCATGAATAAATATCCAGTTCACATCATTGTAGATTGTAATATTTGTTCATTTCCTAAGAAGATTTTTTATAATGTTTGGGGTTGAAGTTCCAAGTGCGTAACCGTATCCTGCAAACTGGCATTTACCCAACTGCGTGATTAACCCAATACTGCCCATTTTCAACATTCACTTTTCCTTTTCTTGTATAATCTTACATTCAACTTTCTTCAGTGAAATTTAATATGAATGAAAACCCCTTCACTGATGACAATAAAAAAGCCACGAAATGAGATAAACAGTTCACTACACAAACAAGTGAGAAATCGAAAAGATTTCATCACTTACATGTTCACTCATTTGATAACAAAGTAAAAGGAAGAAAAAAATGCGTCATCATCGGAGAGTTGAACGGGAAATACTTTGTAAATTGCTCGACGAATAGTATAGTCATATTGAGATTAAATTGCATTCGAATTGTGTCATGAGTTTGTTCCTCTACTTCATTTTCTTTTTCCCTTATAAAATATAAGTACCTAATATATATATAGACTGTCAAAAGGTATGATACAGTAGTGGTAAGCTGAAAAAAAGGAAAATGGAAGTACATAAATACACTATATAAGACAAAGGAGAAGAAATAAGAGACGCTGAAATAGAGAGTAAACGAAAAAAGGCAGGAGAGTAGTGCGTGCGGCGCGAAACCATTATGTTCCACCAATTCTTCACCGTCCCACATAATTCTCTCTCACTCTTTTTCTGTCCTTTCATTTCCCCGATGTGTCTCTGTATCTCTCTACGATGCACGTTCAAGCGCAATATATCATATAAGGTTGACTTTCTCATAGCAAAAAAAAAGAGAACAAAAAAATAAAGTTGAATGGAAAAATAAGACAAAAATGAAAGTGTGCGGGACAAAAAAGTAGTGAGCACAAGTGAGCACAAGCCTCACGGTAGCGCATAGAAGAAACAGGGAGTTTACATATAGACACATGTGTATATATAGCATATATATTTATCTTGCATCGTTACTGAAAAGTCATAAAGCTTTCCTTTCTGTGAGACGAGTAGTGTTAAAGTTTCAATTGATACCACACATCTCGCGTCGCTTGCATCCACTCTATCGAACGTTGCTACTATTATATACCTATATTCACATATATTCGTACAGTTAGATAAAAACACATACATATATATAGATACAGCTGGATGCAATCGCGTCGTCCGACTTGTGGTAGTTTAAAGTGGAAATACGAAAGAGTGATCTAGAAATCCCCTATATCGCGCACACGTATCGGTGTACATGTATGTATGAGCCTGTGCCACCGTCACAGATTTATAGAAAAAGCTCTGACCGTGACAAATCGTCCAAGCGATTTCGAGTCTCGCTCGTGGTCATGGCGTTGACGTCGACGCGAATCGATATATAGTAAGAGTATAGAGATAGTGGAAATGAGAAGAAGTGTGAGGCAGCGGTAGAGTGAGATGGATAGGTAGATAGATAAATATTTATGTCCTAAAGGGAATCTCGCTCAGGACAATCAACAGTAGATACAATAATGAGTGCAATACGGTATCCATATAAAACAAGAAAATAGAATAAAAACAGTAATAATTTCAATTGTATGGGTCGTTCAATTCAATTGTGATGAGAATTAAATCTCGGAAATTCATTATTTCATTGAAGTTCAATTTTTATCTTATGTTCATATATATCGTCTTCTAAACAATCTCAATATAGGTAAAAGATGCTAGACAGATAATTATTATGTTGAATAATAATGGTTGAACCTAAGCCGAGGGGTAAACGAATGGAATGCTCAAAAACCATTCTAGCCGAGACAATAATCAGCGAACATTTGATATTTTTTATGAGAAAGTATTATACAAAGCGCGATACATAACAATTCCCCTCTGCTGCATCATCATATTGAATTATAATATACGATAGATATAGAAATGTAACACCACAAAATCAACCCTTGAACATTGCTATCTTGTTCTCTGTAGGCTCATATCATATACATGAGATACTAGTACGCGTTGTCACTTGTCGTTATAGCATTTTAGTAGAGGGTGAGATAGATGGTGCAAAAGGGATGTGTGGGTGAGGGGCTTGATGTGGAAGGATGACAGTGGCCACTGTTTGTGTGTATACGTGTGTACAGAGAACTGGTAATCTCACGCGTTGAATCATGGCACAAACAAATCCATCAGTCTGATAGTGATACGTTTCTCTATTTGGCTAAAAGCCAACGAGGTTATTATTTCCGACAGATCGAAATATCACTGGCAACGTATGTATATCTACAACGGGTTTAATATATATCCTATGAAAATATTTATATCTATGTGTAAATACATGTGATTAATATATATATATATATGAATATAAATATACAATGTGAATATAAATGTTTGTATGCTCTATATCAATTGTATGAGTTAAGTTGTCGACTGCCACATTCGGCGCGTTGACAGCAAAGCGCGCACGAATACGTATCGTATACAAGGGAGGTACCCAACGAGAGAGACGCAGGGTAAATAAAACACGCATTCGAGAGAGTGAAACATTCTGCATCACCAATGTGCACGAAGGACTTTTTCAATTTATTTTTATTCAACGTCAAGTTTTGCCCACCCGCGAAAATGAATCTCTGTGTAATTTATTTAACACTATTGACAAAATACACAGATCATGAAATATTTATTTTCTGTTTTCTCTTTTTTTTCTGTTCATCTATTCTTTGTCATTTTTCATCATGTAATTTTAGTGAAAGAATGGAAATAATAAAATGAAACTGAGAATGGAGTGGACAATGAAAGAATGAATCAATGAAAAACAATAATTTTATCTCGTCATTTGAAGGTCTGCAAAAGAGCATGAGGAATGGTTCACTTCGAAAATCATTATAATGTACATCGGCGTATAAGAATATTGATCCTATGTATTATTGCTACGTTTCAATTCATGGAATAAATTATAGAGAAGTCTGTTTAAAAAAAAATTCACTTCATGGAATAAATTCATTTTTCCCATGAATATTCAAATGAAGAGTTTAGGATATAGAATAAACATCACACCATCTACATGAAACCTGCTAATTCAGGTGAAACCTCTTCACAAATACGCAGACACGATACATAGCATTACAATAAACATATTTAGTACATTAAGACAATGCCCGAGCACGCAATTGTTTCAAGAATTTTCGTAGAACATTCAACAAAGTTGTTTGCACCATTTTGTATGCTATAAGCTCGTGAGAATTCGAGTTCACAATGTGGATCATTGAGGCGGTCTATAATATAGTATGACCGATAGAAGAGCATTGCACATCCGACGAATAGGAATACTAAGAGCGAGTGAGACAGTAAAAAAATCAAGAGGGTGAGATGCGGTCCATTGTCAGCATAGATGTCAGGAACATCCATGATTTCCCTTTACTATCGACACGTGCCCATTCAGTCAATCCATTGTGCCATAAAGTGGAAACTTTGTGATATAGTCATAAAAAGAAGAAAGACAGAAATAAAAATAAAAATGGAAGAACAATGAAGATGAGGGAGAGAAAAGTCGATTTACAACGCAACATTGTCAAATGGTTTTTCTCCAATATATAGTGGCCCACTCGAATCATTCGTTGCGCATCATCGAATGTCCAGTTTTCGTTGGCTGAACTAGATGCAGTCCAAGCCGATTGTTCTCACCGCTTATATACATATGTCTGTGTATAAATACATCATGCAACTGAATATTGGACAGGATGTACCCCCCGATTGTTTCCACTCTTCGCCCATTTTATTCTTTCCTTATATTCTCTCTAACAATTTTGTCCTCTCAAACGCGTGCTCACTTTGAAAGCTTTGCAGTCGTATATAAAAGGAAGAATAGACGCAAGTTACGTTAAACAAAGAGAGCACGGTGATTCAAAGCGGTTCACAAATGTTCCGATATTCTATGCATAATAAGATTCGAAAGCTCTTTCATTGTCAATACACTTATTTTTCTCAAATACTTTTCTATTGTGCGAAAAAATATTTGGAATATGATTCCACTTCAGCTGTTTCAACAATAATATACTCATTTTATATATATTTTAAATGATTCTCTTGGTATTTTTATTCCAGTGATTCCATCATTATGGATAAGATAACGTATAATGTTTGTAGAAATTTTCTTATTTATTGAAGGAAATGGTTTCCCTCACTAACAGTACGAAAGTGGATTTAGTATGAAATAAAGCCGAAGTAATAATAATCGTGAAATATCGATGTTACCGCTAACAAACAATAAGGCAATTCTCCGATATTTTCGAACGAAAAAGATGTTGATTCTGCATGAAAAATAAAAGAGTAAACGATGAAGCACGTAGTGACGTTGCGGGTAGAAATATATATCTATAACAGTGAAAGGTGAAAAAAAAAACAAGAGTGGGAGAGAAGTAGTGAGAGTCAACGTTGCGAATAGTATATAAGAAAGTTGGTGATGAAGTAGACGCACGGGATATGGAATACGTAAAAGCTTGCAGACACATATGCATGTATATCAGCATATACCCGATGAATCATAAAATATAGGGGCGAATTGTAATAACAATAATAATAGATCAATGTTTTTCTTGATAGAGTGGTTTGTGTATTCGCGGTAATATCAATACATCAATTGGTTTATTCGTAGACGTGAGCAACGAATTGACGTGCCAATGTATACGTTGAAAAAAAATTATGTGAAAGAAAAAAGTACTACTTGGAAAATCAACAATATCATTCGTCTTTAAATTAATATCAAATGAATCTGCAGTTATGAATAGGGGAAAATAAAAAATGAAAAAAAAAAGGCGGAAATATGAATTATTCGAGGGATGTTGGAAGACAAGAACAGGGTTGGAGAAATAAAGCTTCCATATGCGGGAAACATATTAATACCGTTCTATATAATATCTTGTTGAAGAGTGATAATTGAATATAGGACCCCCCGCATTCGCAAACGTGTGTTTCACGCTATATATATTCTTCTACACGTCGAGGTGAAAGCATAATGTAGAAATAACGCCAATAACGAATGACGTTGGACAAATGAACCAACACACCATGTGATGCTTTTACTTTCTATATACGAAGTTGTCGGTTCTACGCACGCAGAATGGAAGACATCAAGAGCCACCGTTGTTAATGTATCATCTGAACACCATCTTGTATATGTGTCTAGCAGACATGTACATTTATGTGCGGATAGTTGTATATGTGAAAATAATAGTGGCGCTGGCCATTTTGCTGCCGCTCTTTCTAAATTGAGCTCGCGAGACAGCGTTAATGCTCGTTTCATTTTGGCGTCAACGCTTTAGCGCACGCGATGCAAGTTTCTCTTGTTCGTCCGCGCGCAGGAGGCGCTAAAATGAAAGCATCAAGTGGAGAATGAGGCTCCAGAGGATGAGAAAATATGGGAGAAAGCAAGCGTATATACATATATTTTAGCTGAGTATAAATATCGTATTACTCCTACAATGTTGGATTATCTAAGGTGAGAAGAGCCACCGTAAATCAAGCTCGATATGTATAGCTTCGCGCGCGATATTGTACACAAGCTTAGACGCATACAGGTATAAGTAGGTGTACATAAAGAGTATTCATACATTTATCCACGTGTTGATACATATTTTTTTTTCTCCACTCTTCAAACCAACTTCTGTCTTTCTTTTTGTCACACACTATGTTATATATATATATATATTTGTTTATGTTTTGTTTTTATCATGAGTGAAGTAAACAACAATTTTTTTTTATTATGTTTTTATATTTTCAGAAGTGGCATACCCAACATATGAAGACATCGAACTAACTATGTGTGGGTATACATTCGTATTTATGGTATTACGTGCATATCGAACGGTTTGATTATGGCGCTCAGCACGCGCAACATTGCTCGCATAGATTCTCGTAAGCTTTTTCGTGTGAAAAGTGAGTAAGGAGCTGGAACAACGTTTATTTATATTTAATACATGCACACGCAAGTTTGCGGCGCAAAGACTGGTTTTTTCCCCATATATTATTCTTATATACATAGCAGTCATTTTCTCTTCTACAGAGCATTCGGTTAATTGTAAATTTGATTAGAAAAAATCGGAATATGCGTGGAAATAAAAATGATTTATATATGATTTGGGTGAATTATTATTAATTAGTCGACTCCAGACATTCATATCCCTCTCGAGTGTTACATTTTGTATGATAATTGATATATATTTGTGTGCATCAAAGTGCCAGCTCAGTTGGTAAACTGAATTCCGAACTAACTTCGTACACATAGAGTGAATTTAACTAAGGTTCACAGTGAGGACACCGAACTCTCATATCTATTTCAATCATCAGGCATTCATCACTTTTGCAATGAGTAAATATGAGAACATGAAATTAATTTTATAATAAAAATTTCATTCCGTCAAATTTACTCTCACTTTCATCAATTGATAATATTACCATTTTACATATCATTTAACGAAAGTTAAATATATTGAGACAAAAATTAAAGAATGACGAATGAAGTTTACGTGTAGAAAAGCATTAATGTTCATCGTAATTGAAATTAAAAAATTGTTGAAAGAAATATTATTCAACGAAATATGAAAAATAGTTTGAATGCCAAAGGCTAAAAAATCAGAATGATCCTGTGTTAGTATATCAACATGTTTGTGTGCGGATATGTGTGTAAATGTATATGTGTGCAGTGTATGAACGTGTGATGGCTCAAAGGGTAAGGGATGAGAGTGAATAAAGTGAGGATGAATTTAAAGAGAAACGGTAGATGAAGGAGGAAGGTAAAGTCTCGTCCCGGCGAGTTTTGAAATTACAGAGAGTGATCCTTCGGTAATAGACTCTCTCTCGGCAAGACTTATAGGATTTTACAAAAGTGGAGGTAAAAGGAGTATTAGAGGAAGTGAAAGATGGAGGAAATAAAGCGAGTGCGAGTGCAAGAGAGTGGAAAGGGTTGAGTGGATGAAGTGGAAGGGAAAATAAGAAAGAAAAGAAAATGAAAAGAAGCCTGTGCTGCATGAGTCATGTGCTATATATGTTTACGATAGACAATTACTTTTATTTTCTTGGCACACAAGCCTTTCGGGCAATCAGATTATAACAACACTCGTCTACCAATCTGACGTTCCAAAAATCCATAAAAAAAGACAATGGAACAAAAATGAAATGATTAATTATCCGGCCTGATAATTATTCAGTGAATTTTTCAACTAGATATATACAAATTTTTGGAAAGTTCCAAACACTACCTGGAAAATTATTGTGGATTTTCAATAAGCTGATTTAGTACAAGCATAATAAATTAATTGACAATCTCGACTTCTCCTTTATTCAACTTTATTTTGTGTCGGTGTTTATCCCTCACGCGATTTATGACAAATGGCGTAAGCCAAATGTCACCATTAATTATCATCACCAACGTCATCATCAATATTCTTTCAATGAAGGTAATTTATGTGACATCTGACTAATAATATATATGAAATGAACAAAAGCACCTCATCGTAAAATTACATAACTAGGAGAGTGGATTTCTCATAAACCACAGAGATAATTTCGACCGCTCGTGACCCTCCCTCAGAATATTCGAATAGGCACTATAGAGTAGAAGACATCGACGTGGGTGAACATCGAGCAAGGGAGAGCAAGGGAGAGCAAGGGAGAGCAAGTGAGAGCAAGTGAGACAGAGAAGGTGAGAGAGTAAGTCAATTTTGCACCACGTCTTTCCACCTAATCCCGTTTCCCGCTCTGTTTCCTAAGAGAGTAGCTCGTTTCACGGTCGCACGATCATGTTATCGTAGAAGGAGTTTGGTCCGCCATCGTGCCGACCAAAGCGAGCATATACGAAGCTCTAGATTTTGGTGGATTAGGCCCTATCGTTCGTTCACCATATATATATATCTTTTTATATATATCGTGAGATTGTGATTTTTTTTTTATTTTCTTATTGTCCTCTATTTTTTTATTACGTCCAACAACGAGTGAAGCACTCCGGTCTGTTGGTATGTGATGTGCTTGAGCCATTGGTAGAGAAATGGTGAATCGCAACCGGTCCATTACGAATAGAGAACGGAAAGAGAAGAATAGGATAAAAAGGGAGAAAAAAAATGTTGGGATAAAGAAGAACATATTGGGAATTTTTATATAACCATGTAAAATCTAGTGGTGCGAAACTAAAATGCGAATAATGTTCCATACGTACGTGGAAACGTTGGCTCCCATGAATTTCATTTATTTCAACTAATATTTTCACATTGCAGGACAATAACCTTTTATTAAACCGATGATTTAAGTTTCACGACACTTCTTCATCATAATATATGATGAATTTTCATTTGGTAATATGTCATTTCAAGAGCTCTCAAAGGTGATTTTCAATATGAATGCACCCATAAAAAATAGAGTATGATTATTTGAAGCTTCTTTATCAACAATATTTCAATGTAAATCTTTCCAGTGAATGTATGATTCATTAGAGAAGTATGCGAAATGATTTGCCATCAGTCTTGAAAAATTCTTCAATTTCAATAAATGTATTTATTCTCTTGTAACAATGAACTCAAATCAACCTTTCGTTTCCTACGTTCACATAATCACTGACATGTTGTCAATACACTTTCGCCTTGATATATTGATTGCAGTATGGTTTATGTACAACGGAATGGAAGATAGGTCGTGCATATGTACACATGGAGAAATATATTTCCGCGCGTCTTTGCATTGAAATCGATTGACAGCCACCTGCACAATCTCTCATGCTGTATGTCTATACACATCATCACTCATCACAACTGTGGTCGACGTATATCCACATATATATGCATCGATGTCGGGATATAAACTCATGTTAGTTAATGTACGCATACATAATATATTATTATCGTCATTACACATTTGATGATAGTTCTGACTGAATATACTCATGTGCATACGGATGACGACCAGCCAATCAATTCAAACAAACATGTTGCGTGACCAATATCAAAAGATAGAATACCAAAAAATATCAAGTAATATTGAAACAACATTTTCGCCAGAGAATATATTACAGATGATTATTAAATCAATTTGGATTTAACAATTTTTTCAAAAACGTCTATATAGATAAATGAAATATCATGCAATACAAACAAAAGCAGAAAAATTTGAGTTTCTTCTTCTTCCAATCCCACTTCGAAAATCCTTTTATTTCCATTCCCCTATTTCTTTTCTCATCACAATTCCGTTCAACTAATTGCTCCCAGTGTATTGGATTAACAAAATGAAAAAAAGAAAGAAAAATAAGTTTCATAAACTATGTCATCATTCACAATTGCAAAAAGCCATAAAGTACCGTAGCATGTACAATTTGAAGAATTAATTTCTTATTCAAACTAAAACACAAAGACATTACAAAGTTTTTAGCATGGACGACAAATGCTCCCCACATTTCACTATATATAGAACACAGCCAAATACACTCACACACAAACTTACATATAAACAGTAAGAATATATCCAGGATATATGTCTGTCGTGACCGGTAAAGTGCAAGCACACACGAGTGCCATCTACTTTATCCATATAATACATATATGTACATGTACATATGCGTGAGAAAACGGTCGACAGAGTTGAAATGACGACGAACAAGATGGAGAGGGTGTGTGACTGGGAATGGGTACGTGACGACGTTGGTCGTCGGTGGAGCGTCGCAAAGTTGCAGGTGTCACGTGATTTATCGAAGCGACAGCTTCTACCGACGACCAGCATCCGGGAGTGTATATATATAAAAAGGTTCAAAATACACAGTGGTCCTTCCACCATTTTTTCGACTTGACGCTCATATATATATATATATATATATGTATATCTATATAAAAGAAAAAACGAATATAAATGCGGGTATAGGGACAAACGGCAATTCGTTGGTAACGGGTCATTGGCCGGTAGCTCGTTGGATGCACAACAAACTGAGGGTCGACAACAAAAGCAAATAAAAAATCAACCTATATATATATATATATATATGAGTAAATGAATAGAAAATAAAAGTAGAAAAAATAGCGATGCGAAGGGAAAGGCGATCGGTCAACCGCCAAGTGGGTGCGGTTCATTGGTTAGGTAGCCGGGAACAAATCCTCTCAGTACAGCTCAATTTTGTATCCATCGCGCACCAACCCCAACACAACAAATCGCAGTTTCAACTATGTGTAGACGCTATGGCTATTTCGGAAATGTCGAGGAATTTTGTGGAAAAGGGTATATGCATGAAATCATATATATATATATATATTCATGTGGTGTGAGTAGGATATGGTAGGGAAAATCAATTGGCAACTTCCATATCCCAGTCCTCTATCTCGACTCACTTTCTCCCGTTTACCCCGCGCGTTCGCTTTATCCACACACGTATGTAAACTATATGTATATATATATAGCTTTAGTGAATAAATATACCATCCGCTCTCGAAAAATGCACAGTGTGTGTATGTATGAGAGGGGTCCATGTATGTACGTTGAAACGATGAATAAACGAAATAAATTATGCACCCTGACAAGTCGCGCATCGCTGCTCACGTTGCACACGCTCGTTTACGCATTCGCACAAAGACGCGTATAATATATGTTTATATATATATATATATATATATGTATAAGGTTATTCATTTATTTATGTATATGCCAATATGTATGTATGTGAGTACGTTGCGCTTTGCGAAAATTGAATCGATTCCACGAATTACTGGAGCAGAGCCGTTTGACAGTTCGCCCCATTTTCATACAGTTACTATTATGGATTTTATCTTCTTGTCGTTTGAGAGGAGAAAATAAAAATGAATGTGTGCTCTTTTACGTCTATTATTATTATTATTATTATTATTATTATTGATTTATTTATTGCTTCATTTTGTATTGATTAATGGGTGAGTTCGTCAATTTGTTTAATTGTTTAGAGTGAATGATATTGAAATAAATGTGATTCCGAATTATTTTCTAGATCGAGTGATATCTTCATGATGATTAATGAAAGAAAATCGAATTCACATCGTATTGACTGCCTAATACCCGATTGAATTTTCTAGTAAATGATCGAAATTTTCACTGTAATTTACCCGATGGTCTCCTATCAGTACGACAATGTGATGATAAAAAGAAATGAGATGACACTTGATTCATTTGTAAATTGAATGTGACGTGACGAAGAATCTCGTACAGTGTTTTGTTCTATCTGATGTTTTATTTTTAATTTTTACATTGTTTTTCCACCGTTCTTTCTGTGAGAACAATTTAATGCGTGTCAGTACGTATATGCTGTAACTGAAGCACCAATTTAATTTTGGGTAAATGATTAAATACTATCGACACGCAATACGGTAATTATACGATGGTGTCTCGTGTTTTCAGTTGCCAGTTCACATTGCGCCGACGAAATCTTGTGGGCATCAGAGTTGGAATGGCCAGTATTCACGCAAAGTATCATGATCATAACATGTTGAATCAAATTATTTTTACTTTTATTATTTTTATTCTCCATTTTTTTATCTGTGTGTCCTATCTTATTATCAAAATCACCATATTTTTGATATGTATCCTCCAATTACAAACAACATGAAAATTTCATGTCAAACATGTATATTCTTTTATTTATTATTATTGAATATGACACGAATATCTCGAAATATTTCTATGATACATAAAACTCCCTCTCAATTGCTTCACAAATACTTTCATGTACATATGACGCATATAAATGTGTGTTGTATGTTTCGTGCATGTCTGTGAATGTAAATTCCCATGACCCAGTAAATCCGAAGTATTAAAATTATGTTTGTTGCTCATACAGCTTCATATTAAATGAATATACAAATAAAAACGTATAGATATATGAAGAGGTGACTATTATGAATTATTACATAATTCTCATAAATTATTTATTTATCTATTTCACATGTACTTCTATTTGTTTCAAATGCAAAAAAAAACTCCTTTTAATAAATAAAACTTTTATCCTTTCTCTGATTCAAATTTTCAAATGAACAAACATCGAACAAAATAGAAACATAAATTATTCGTTATGTATAATAACATAATATACAAATATAATATTCTTTGAGATAAAACAAAAATTTATCTTGTACTTATAGATATCGCGCTTTCAAACTGTACGAATCACATGAATATATATGAATATATAGTCAGGATAAACCATCCACAGACTAGATAGCTAACAGTAATTCCACACGAGAGATTCGCACGCGCACATCATACACAATTCAAGACGCCGCGAGCGTGTTTATAAACCTTACGTGAGTTCTCCCAGCAAATCGTATCATCAAACTAAACACAAATGTGAGTTTGCCACTTTGATTCAGTAATCGGGAATTGATCTCACATTATAATCCCTATCGTTGATGCTACTTTCATCCACAATTTTGCTTCACCCTTGGGACACGTTTATGGATCATATATGTATATATATATAACATTCATGGGTGTAAATATATAGGTATATATCTATCTGTATATAGCTCTTACGATGCTCACCAAACGTCTTCTGATCGTATTTAGCCGACCCTTCACTATCCTCTCCATCTTCTCTCTTGCTTGGACGTATGTATAACCAACACTCGTATACCAAGCTCTACTACTATACGCGAGGGAGCACTTTCCAAGTGACGTGTAAATTTATTGTTTGAAAAACGATTCGTGTAGATATATAGAAAACATGGTGGCTATTCACCCACTAGTTTTGGGAGAGGAAAAGGCATTGGGCATACATAGTACATAGAGAGAGGGTTTGCGAAATACTCGAAAGCACATCACTTCAACTTTACTCTATGCAATGAAGGTGCGTGTGTATATGTATGTATACATGTGCAAGTGTGCAAATATGTAGGACGTATGTTCTCTCGGTTCGGTGCTTGTTCGCGCCCACCTTCACGGTACTATAACTATGCACAACGTTGACGAGGCAAAAGCTGTTGAGCGTTGACTATCTACCGAACCGTATCTGTGAGCCATACTGAAGGAAAATGCTGCGTACACCTCTTCCAATGCGCATTCTTGTAAATCTAATGCAATTATAAAAATCTCTATTGAACTGTACTGATATGTGCATTGTGAAGTGCGTTAAAGAATTTTCATGTGCAATAGAAAAGGTCGTATTTAGAATTGTTCTTCAGATATACACTTATTCATTTGATCTTGTCGAATCCACGAGCCATGTGTAATTTTAATATTTATATCACTGTTGGGCCATACAATAAAAATGTATCAATGCTGCTATACATTGAATAATTGAATAATTCCGTGAGTTTCAATCGGGGATGATTTATTTTTCTCCAACACGCTGAATTTTTTAACATTAATTATATGTTAAATTTGAAAATAAATGAGCTAAAATTTCTAATACAAAATACCGATTGGCAAAATACGTTCACTACAATACTATAATTCGCATTATTCTATTTCATTAGTCAAATCTTTTGGGATATACTTTGAGAAGTAAAGTAAGCAGTAGTAATGGTGTCCGCTTAGTCAGACATCAGTGAATTAGTAGAGTGCAATGATAATGAAAGTGTTTGCTCATATAGATAAGGATCTATTTGCGTGATTGAAATTGGTCGAGGGCGGGACGTGATCTCGCATGCCATACTTGATTATACGAAATTGATAAATTGAAATCATAAATCAGCAGTAGCGTTTCACTGATAATATGGTGAATGGGGTGCGCATTCTATAATACAACTACTCAGCTCATTTGTTCATTTCTCGTCTATTTTACGACTCGAATAGAACGAATACCAAATGATCATTTCAATAAAATGAAATATTATTCTTTTCTTTTCTCTTTTTTCCAGTTGGGTTGAAAAAATATGCCTTTTCATATAAATTTTTAAACCCGCAATACAACAGATTCAATAATGGTTGGCTAAAAAAATTATTTAATATCTCAACTGGTATACACGTGGAAGAATATTTTTTCAATCAAATGTCAATCACATTGACCATCGGGATTTCATGATAAAATAAAAATAAAGCAATTTTATCATGAGTATGATTCAGCAGTGCGGAATGCAACGTTGGCTGAAATGTATCGGTTACTATATACGACCTGGATCGTTATAGGAAAAAAAAAGGAAAAAAACATGAACGCGCGAAAAAAAGCAGTTAAAAATGACATTTTGAACGAATGAACTCTTTGATTCAACTTCGCAATCAATCCCAAAATATTTGAATCGTAAATATAATTTATCGTATTCCACTGGACTATCATTGCTCAGAACTGCTTTTAACTGAAAGCAATCTCCATCGATTATTGACAAATATATCGACGCAATATATCAAAGTATGTGATAAATATCAACAATAGTTCATAAGTTCCATGGAAATTTATCGCGAACTAAATTATCCAGAATAAATATATGTGGAATGAAATGATCATAAGCAAAATCATTACATAGAATAATATTATCAAGGAAAAATATCACATAAATTGGTATTATAGGGAGAAGTGATCAGTGTGCGATACCGACACAAATACATCAGAATATAACAGCAGGATAATTGAAACACGTTGGTCAATAGATTACGATGCACATTTGTTTCGATATTCACTGTCAAATACTTCAAAAAATTCACAGAATTCCAACACAACAATAACAGCTGAATAATAGAAACATTCATGATGCAATCCCAATCAATATTTGCCCAGAGAGTTGTACCCATTTTATCAGCAAATGATTTCATAATTATATTGAAAAATATAGGCTAAGTGGAAAAATTTAACTTATGCATGCACTGGTTAACACTATACACATCATTACCTAATATGTTGACACAAGTTTTTGAATATACACTGTCATCCCATTCGTTCATCGTAATATTTTATCATCTGATGTTCTTGCGTATATTTTATTGTGTCATGTGCACTTCTCTCATGCGTTAACTGTAACTATATTCTATAATGAGTTTGGATATTTCAATATTGTAGTGGTTCAATATATTGTCGCATTAGTGAATCAATATTCGCTCTGCGCTGACACAACATTCAAAATTTGCTCATTAACTGTTGAAGTTTCATTAATATATTCGAAGGAAAATATTTCATTGTTAATATATAATAAGGAATGTATATGAATAGGGGTGTATAGACATTATTTGACACATTGTCAAATATGAAATGAAATCAGGCAGCCAGTGGGTAGGGAGATTCATCGACACCTTGAATGACTAATACATTCACCTCATTATTCCCAAGCTTAATCTATTAATTGACTACAATTCAGCTTATTGACCAATAGCAGGCTAAAATGGTAAAGAGATTCGCGGAAATTCATCGGATAGCCAAATTCGAATTGGCAAATTTTTCTCCTTGAATATGAATTCAAAATTACCCGACCAGTGATATTGTAATATAACTCATTAAATCCATGATTTATTATAACGATAGACAGTTTGTTCCGTTCGTATGATTATACATTGATAATAGCATGTGGTGATTGTATTGAAATCTTGCGGGTCAACCGCGACCATGCTCTTCAATCAATATATGTGTCTATGCTTAGATATTCATGTGTATTTCATGTATGTTTAGTAGAACGGATGGTATCTCCGTACAGATATCGGTACTGATGGATCAGTGAAATCTGTACACAGTCAACATCTGAGCAAATTGATGGTTTACCTCAACTGTATCTGGCACTAACTCTACTACAGTTCACGCATTTGATCACTTCAGCAGTAAATTAATCTTGCCAACATCATGCGATCGTGATATAGATATATAATCAATATGAAATTGAATTTCAACGTCATTCATGAGTGAACCCAAAACTTTGTACATGTCTGCATCTGTATTATTACTCTTGGACATATATGTATATGATATCTAATCACTTTATAAACACATTCTATTCCATGTCGATACCCATCTCTCCCACTATGGTTATTCGCTAAGGGCATTGAGTCTTATATGTGCGCCCTGATTCTGGCCTTCCGTTTCTATTAGCTGAAGTGCAGGACTCCAAACTTCATAAAGGTGTTATTAATGCATGAAATATATAGAATATACAATCTACTCCATCAAGTAGTTCGCATCGATTTATCGGGGCATGAATGATTGATTATTCAGTTCAATGTTTGAGTTTACCATTTTTTTTCTTGCAAATTTTAGTGCGGGGAAAATCTCCTACAAATTATGAACACAGGTGCAAAAAGATATTGTGCATGGTGAGAACCAGGATAATTTCAATATTTATATTCACGAGTTTACTCAGCGTTTTTTCAGACATATGAACGAATGTTTTAACACATCCTACTAGAAAGTCTTCTAAATGTTGTGTACCTTCTGAATCATTTGGGAATTTAATTGCCAGTCCAATTGTGCTCCATTGATTCATGGCCCGTGACTGATATAAATAATTGAAATATTAGATCGAAAATATTGTATTTGTTAAAACATGAGAGAAATTTTATTTGATTATGTATATATATCATTATCGACATAATACTGCTATTATTTCATGCACCATAGAAATTACGTTATCAGTTCCCATCGCTCGTCATTTATTATACAATATTTCAAATACTTGTGGGTGATAAGCATCACGATTGGAAGTGAACAACTGCCATTAAAATTTGTTGAATAGACATTATAACCAAAGCACTCAACTCATGTAATTCAATTGGAAAAATAAACTCCTGATGATAGCATCCAACACTTCACTGTATTAAATGGAAACAAATTTGTATCCTTATTTACTCGAAATATTTTGCTACTCCAACGAAACTTAGCATGAATAATTTCGACGGTACTTAGCACAAGACCGAAGATTATAATTACTAAATTGAATAATTCAACAAAAAGTGAATTAACTTTATGGATTGCAGAAAATTCATCATAATGAGTGGAATGAAAGTTGTTCTGAACTAAGATAAACATAAAACTACTGTTATTGTTTCAAAATTTTAATATCCCAACGTAATTTTCCGTACCTGACTTCTAACTCATTTACCCCCAATATCATTACACTTCATATGAACAATTTCTTCATTTATCAGTACAAATACACATGGCAACATAAATTCATTTATTACGTGAATTAATTCAGTTGAGTGAACTGAATAGTCATAAAACTGCTTCTAAAATACTGGCTAATAATACGACAATTATTGCGCCACCCGCCAATTAGCCATATTCGTACATACATTCACACACATATGCGTGTTTGTGTAGCTACATTATATTCGAAATGTAAATGGAAATAAAATGCAGGATATATGGAAGTACCTAGTGGAAAATTGAATGCATTCAGAACTCTAATGTAAATGCAACATCACGTATCACATAAAGAGATTCACGAGATCATTTGGTATATTAACTGTAGTATACTATATATACTGCTACTAATCGCACCTATGGGGTGTATAGACGGCGAGATTTATGATGAACAATACTACAAACAGCGCACGATTGCCGTTTAACTGTACATACATAGCTTATCGACGCAATGCACGCGCCATTTACTAATAATCGTTGCTTTAAAAATATACTCGTATTTCATAAATCTCATTTATCCTACACGAGAAATTGCACTATTCCATATCTAGAACATGGATTAAATAATTTACCACCAATTATATCACTCACTTGGACTAAAAGTCGATGGACAATTATTAATAACTCACCACCAATGTGTTTAATAAAGTATTCATTCTTTCTGTTTACCTCAAACAATAAATTTATCAACATCCGTCAGTTGCTCTTTCCCAATGAATTATTGTGAGTTATTGTGAGAAAATATTGCAATATTCATTCGAAAAATTCGTGCTTAGGCAGTTTTTACCATATAAATTTAATTTAATTGAAAAGAATGGTGAAAAGAATGAAAAAGTTTGCAGGAAAATGCTTGAAATTTATTTTATACATCATATTTCACTTTATTTTTATTTAGGGATTCTTGCACAGCGATGGAGTAATTAAATTTTTAATTGGCTCGAGTTCATGGTTGCCACATGTTAGTAATTAATCCAGAACTGTTCCAATAGAAACGTTGCTTTATCAGCTGTGAGTAATTGGATGCAGTGTTGAAAAAGAATTGGGATACATTGAATATTGCAAATGTCACCTCGATCTCATTCATGTACTCATTTTACATATTGATTATCATGTTCATCAAATTTATGTACTGGAAATTGACTTTATATTGATATTTTCATAGTGTGTCAGAATTGTGAATAAACAACTGTTTGGATATTGATTAAATAATTTTTGTAACATAGATCATCTGGAGTGAAACAATAATAATTCGAGCGTTTGATTATTTTAAGGAAGATACGATATTGAAGATACGTGTCAGGAGCAAAAAGTCAAAAATCATTTATGTTATAAATAATTTTCGTTTGACTTCACAATGTGGGATGAGCATTTAATATTAAATCATCTGATTATTTGACGTAAATTGATTGTCAACTAAAATTAAAATTGTTCTAAACCTAACAATAATCATTTAATTGAATATATAATATAAATTTCACATTTCTTCAACTTTCAGGTTTTGCAAACTTACCAAAGACACGGCCGCTACTGCCACATTGAAAGAACAACCAAATAACGTAAACGTGGATAATCCAATTCTGCCGGTTCACATTCATGTTGGCAAAGTTTTACTGAAAACTTTTAGGCCACGCTCACGATGAGGCAGGACCACAATGTCGCCCGCGTTGTAACTCAATTAGCTTTGATTTGATGAGTCACAGATATATGTACCGTCGTCGTGGGACAATTTTCACTGAATCTGTATTTAAAGCCACGCATCACCATATAATATCAACGAGCGTCTTCCAAACTTTCGAGCTTTGAAACTTGCCGTTGCCATTGTGTTCACACTTCTTATCTCAATACTTTGGCCCCTTTTTCACCCCACTATTCCATCAGGATAATATTATATTCACACGAGTATAGATTTCAACAAATCATCCATCATCACATCAAATCAATTTTATATGCGATTTGTGATAGTTCCCAATCACATAATTATATAATCAGTAATGCAAAGTGAAATTCATCTCTCAAATGTATTAATATCTTTTCCCAATAAAATTGTTAACAGATTCCGAAATATTCAATCATTCATTAAATTTTCATAATCAAACGTGCGGAATAAAATAAACTGTAGTATTAACTTTTACTTTGAAAGTTCATCATTGTTTGGCAGTAATTGAGAAGAGTTGCAAATAATTATCGGTGAGTACAGTGATAATACATCGATAAACAGAATCACAATGACACTGTCCACAATTATTTCTCTTTTAATGTTAATATCACAAGAATAATGAAAATAAACAAAATTGATCAATAAGAAGGCAGGGGTGAAGAGAAACAAATAAGTAATCAAAAATGAGAATGTGAGAGGTAGCGAATCGAAACTGGAATAAGACACTTGGGCTACGACCTTATTTAATGAAATTACACTCAACCACTCGAAAGTTGATGTTAAAATGGGTCGTTTCAATTAGTAAAGTTCACTTTTACCATGTATATAATTAACTGGTGTTTTTTTTTTCTCCTATTTATTCAATTACGATTTTTCTATCTCTCCTCTGTTATGCAAATCATCACCAAAACTCCAAACTTTATATAGTGGAAATGCTAAATCTTTTGTTTAAGCTTGTTACAAAAAATTATTGATGTTACCCTCTGTGAACTATTTTTACACAATATTGAACATGAAATTCGAGATCATGAGTACTATGAGTTACATAGGATAATGTAGATGTGTGACTTTAATAGTAAGAAAATTTGCATGATATCAAATTTACACACATAGTAGTCCAATTGACAATACAATCATTTTATGAAAAAGTTTTTGTTATATATGAAGAATTATGAGACATTCAAATGCAATAAATGTTAAAATATCCTTCATTTTTAGCGTCTATATTGAAACATAAAAAGAACTTTTTCAATCGAGTGCCATACACTTTGTCATCCGTCTATCTTTTCCTCTTCTTCCCTTTTTGTCTTTTTTCTCTTCACCCACACTTGCACACACCTGCACTCACAACACGAGCACACTCTATTCCCTAGTCTCCTATTATACGCACGTGCTAGTCTCAATGCGTACAGGTGAACAAAGAAAACAGAGACTGACAATCACCGAAATCACGCGCGCATTTTCCACAAAAATTTTCACCAACTCTGTACAAACGATGCAAAATACAGGTCATAAATGAATGAGAGAGGAGGCAGTAATCTAACTAACCGTGGCAAACGCACAAGCGCGAGCAATATCACCAACAGCAGCAGAAAATAGCATTAGTTACCGAACCGGTTTTATAACCAATCGTGCAGTCCGAGAATCCACGATGACTCTCATCAACTTCACCCAACCACGACACGATATATATCCTCTTTATATATCTTCTATTCAGTATTAATATTATTTCATCTCATTTATTTATTCATTCATTCAATTGTTATTCTTGTCCTTTGTTTTTCAATCGTGAGCAGTAACACAACAAACAAATGGCAGGAGTGGATGTGCGTGTAAAACTTTGCGCGGCTATCCACGCATTCACATTCGTTATTAATTAACGTAGACGTCACAAATACAATTTAAGATGTGATAATACCAATGCAATAATTATTATCATGGATATATAATTCACCCACATCCACCATTATCTTCGCACGAGTATTTTCAAGCCGTTTCGACCTCGTACCTATACTATTCATATATATATATATATATATATATATATATATATTCAATCGCGTATGTGTATACACAAGCGTATATTTGTAATGATGAGAAGAGGAAAAAGAGATAATGTTAAACGCCGCTGTGGGTCCCGCAGAATCACGATCCGCACTGGTACGCCATCGGGTGTTGGGAAATTTCACCAAGCCGAGCTGGGTGCTTTTTCCCTTTCTCTCACCGCTCGTTCCATCTCAGTTACACTCTCTAACCCTGTTGGATTGAAACGCGCGCGCTTCGCGCACCATCCCCCTCTACGCCCACGCCATCATCGTGCCCCTTCCCATATAAACTGTAGAGAGTATTGCGACCGTGAGTTACGTCTTTCCCCCCCGATAGACCCTGTAGAGACGCGCTGGCGCAACGCTTCTCATCCTCTATACACTCGTCATTCTACACCCCCCAATCCGGTCTACTGCGCGCCCACCACCTTCACGTTCGCGCACTCACCATCTCGCGCCTTTTCTCTCCCTTCCCAGTTATATATTTTCTCCCTCACGTGACGTAGCATCACCAAGTGCAGACAAGGATAATACGAAGAAGAAAATAAGACTGGTAAGCTTTCACGTCTCCGCGAAACATATATATATATATATATAACTATATATTTATCTATATGTTTATGATAAATATTCTCAATAATCCCCCACATCATATTTCCATCCATCCTTTTTGTTCTGATGCTATTATATGTGTTGTGTATTATATTGCTATTTTGAGTATCCCATCTGAACATTTATTGTTATAGAGATGCAGACTAACTTGAGCCAGTGGACCATTCACAATGAAATTATTTTATATGCAATTAAAATTTTCAACAAGATTTTTCATAATTGATGAGATGAAGATAAAAAAAATCTAGCTCAGATGTACTATCTGTTAATTGTGCTATTTTCTGCTTAGGCGATGATGAAAATTAGTATCACAAGCATCGATTTATTCTCAGTTAAAGAACGAATAGATTGTCATGAAGAAAATAGAAAAAAAAAGTTATAATATTAAGATACTATGTACTTCATCATCAATTTTATATATTCTTTTACCATTCTTGTTGATCCTCGCCATTTGCCCAGAATGAACAGATTTATGTATAGGTGTGTCCTTTGCAACATACGTACAATGATGCTATAGAATAAGGTTGAGCCAGGCCACCTAATCCAATGTTTTACAGGTTTACTGATTGCGGCAGAACGTTACCTCGGTCTCATGTCCCTCCACTCCTCCTCTCAATACCGAGGACTCTATGAACCGACGTTCTATTCCCTGCGCCCTAATTCTCCAGCAAATAAACGCATCATTGGCCCACCACGATTTCACCCAATCGAGGTTTGCCAATGAATGTGAAGGAAAAAAACATAACCTGTACTACATTGGAAATTAGACGAATTTTCCCTACTTTCCTTTACTCGTCAACGAAATTAATAAAATATGTCTCTCTCGTTCAAAATTGTATTATTGGTTAAAAATATAATTTACGATAAAGAAATGAAATCAGGTCGATCGCAGAAATTTTGCATCCATTGGCATATGTAATAAGAGTCGTTCAAATTATTCATACGAATATTTTGACCGTAAGTATACATAAATGTATGTATACACTCTCTCTTTTCTTATAGAGTCAGATATATATTTAAAAATATTAGTATACTTGCATTAGGCAAATGACTAGTCCTTTGGGGATTCTCTCGCGCGAATAATACAACAGAAAACGCGTCCCACAACAATCTTTAGTCCCCAATGAAATTCCATCTGGTGCAGTTGTATATCACTTTTATACTGTCGCCTCGTGGCGATATGCAAAAGTGGTAAAATCCCACAGCGACCATTTTACCTTGGATTCATCCAAAAGAATTGTTGGTAAGAAAGTATGTGGCATAAATAAAAGATATTATTGCAGCAATCTCAAATTTTTCTGCACATAAATAAAAATATAATTCATCCTTCTTACCGAACAGAAGTAAAAAATGAATAATATAATTATCATCGTATAAAAAAAAAGATAGAAATCCTAAAGAAATAAAAGGTAAATAGCATCATTCCTTATTTTTCAGGTGGTGCATTGTGGTCGTAAATGGAAAAAAAGGTGGGAAAAAAAAAACGAAGAAAAAGAAAAGAACTGTGCGTCCAAAGGACGCAGCACTGATGTTGTCCCAAACATAAGGATCTGTAACAGTTTGAAACGTTGGGACGTCGCCATAATTTTTCAAGGCAACTGGAGAAACATTGCCTGCGACCTTCTCCTGTCTAAACTGTAAGCTCACGATATTTACACCGGTTTATCTTTGATTTATGCGTATTTTTTCGAGGGCCGACACCTTTGCGGAATTACACGCGCCCATCTGTCGAGGTAAGTTGGAAAGGGAATAACCATAGCGATGCGAAAACAGAAAAGTGCGAGAAAGTGAAATACAGAGGTGAATGTGGAAGCTCTATGAGCAAGAGTGAAATGAAAAATATAACGCGTTGCCAGAAGCCCCTATACCGACATTACTTCACGGATGGTGAACATTAAATTCTCGTCCTGGATGGATCCTAGAACTTGCAGGTTACCCCGACGCGAGGCGTGGCCCTATAAGACGATTGTCTTGTATGCCCCGTGGCCGGATTCCCAATGCCTTGAATGTAAAATGAAGATAAACCCCGTGAGACTGGGGTACGTCGGTTGCCAGTTGCGCGTTATGGAGTCTCTTATATGTATATACTACACCATATATATACCCTCAGGCAACAGTTTCTGTGTCAATGTCGTCATTTGCTTGCCCGAGTAGTCGTTACCGAACAATTTGGATAATAACCAATAGATTCGGATAAATATATACAAGTGTGTAGATATATTGTGGGAAAATTATATCATTGGAAATTCACTGACGATATATCTCAATATTTTTTGTTTAATCTCCTCCAATTAATTCTATTGTTATGCCGCATGCGATGAGGGTAAACGAATGTCATTCTAATTAGTAAATTAAAGTTCATCATGGATTAACTATGGTAATACTGTTCTTGAATCAATCGTGGCGCGATTTTCAAAATGATTACGTTGTTAGTGATTATTTAGAAGTGAGAATGTATTTGAAATTTTTCCCAAAATACACTAGTACTCATATGTTTATTAATTAATTCATTCATTCATTTATTCATCTATGAGTTTATTTACTGTTTGTTTTCTTTTTCTTTAGATGAAAAAATATTATTGATGTTGTCGACAAGTGGATATGGGATTGGTGGTTGAGATAAAATTGTTCGTCTTTCATTCGTGTCTGTGTCATTTCATTCCCCTGAGCCTTTCTCTCGTACGAAATGTACGCGTGCGAATGAAAGAGGAAAATAAAATGGACGTGAGGATCGGCTCATTCGCATTCATGGTATGCCAGATGTATCATATCTCTATATACATATAGTACAAAAGTTGGAGTGAGGGGTTCGACGAAAATATATAGAGTAAGAGCTTGCTTTCTCTCGGCCATTCTCAATTCATTTTATTTACGCTACGTATATAAACAATGTAAACTGCGTGAATGTGCAAATAAGTTTTTTTGTTACAGTGGCCATTGTACAATTCTTTTAGACTGATTCATGTTTGATTTAAACAGAAAGCCCCCAAGAATATTTATTCATTACACATAATGCAATGAGACTGAATTCAATGAGTAATGAAACCTCACGATGTTTATTTTGATCTTATGCGAACATGACAGTGAAAGTTGCATCTATTTTCCCACATCTTCGTTCATAAATGGAAAACTTGGCGACGTGCTCCTCATATTTCGTTGAAACCCCCAGCTCAATGAAAAACTGAAAGAAAATCCACTGCATTCTCCGCACTAAATTGATACCAACAAAGTAGTCGATGGATCATGCATGCTTCATCAATATTTGCGCAGTATAGTTTGGATACGGTAAATTTCAGAATTGTAAATGTATAACTTCCTAATATCTTAGTCAGGAGAAATTGTTTTAACGAATCGCATGAACGAGAATTTCGCTGATTTATAGGATCTAAAAAATGTTGATATGACACATCGAACGTATTGTTCGGATGAACATCGTTGAAAGTAATGGAAATAAACAATTCACGACAGTTCCCAATGGGTTGTATTCCTTCAATGAGGCATTTCATTCTCTGCCGAATGTTTGGGAAGTGAAAATGGACCACATGAATTACAAATGAAGTTGTGGTGAAGAAAGGGCATTTATCGATAAAATAATCAATGCATATATGTCAATAAAATTATTACCAGATTCTACCTAGTTAGTTGTTTATGCGAACTTTAAACATTGAACTTGGCTAAGCTTCAATAAATATCAAGAGAACAATTCAATGAATTTATTATATGTGATATACATAGATGCATACTTATAAAGTCATGAAGAAAGGGACGCCATAAGAGAAACACCTTACCCTCTTATAAATCTCTCACTGACCGTAGCCGTATATTTCGATGCTCAGCAGCGCATTCTTTGCTTGCTAAACAAACACTTGAGTGAGTCGACGAACGCGTCGAGGGTTGAATTAAATGGAGGGAAACAGCTTTAACTCTACGCCACCTTTCTCTTTCAAACTATCATCGATCTGTTTTTATTTTTCTTTCCTTTTTTTTTTTTTTTTCTTCGTTCTTGCCATTCCCGTTTGTTTGTCAAACAGACAAAACAGATGAACTCATCTCAACTCAAATTGTTTACTTTTTCACGAAAACTTATATAATAACAAGTTGCTTCCCATGTGTCTAGTTTTCAACTATTCCCATTTGATTCAAATTTACAATTACGCTTCATTAAAATTTCCATAAAAGCAGATAAAAATATTTAGACAATTATTGATTTCATGTAGATCGAAAAGATTTTAGATAAATTTATACATGGACATTGAATTATCGCTATGATATATATTTCACTTGTTTGACATTTGAATTTATGTCACCGGTCGCTAATCCTCTTGATACAATCCACTTAAAGCAGATGGATCATCGAGAATATTCGAGTGAAAATCCCCACGAAGTAAATTACAAGAGCTCATATTGATCTTATGGGGTATTGAACAACCTCACAATATTTATTCAAAGCACAGTTAGTTCTGTCATACGTATGGATTATTATCACTATCTTATTCAATAAAAAAGTGACTGATGAATAATAAATCTGAGTATATTAAAGTTTATGATAGAATCATACATCCGAATTCAACTACATTGTAACATAGAATATTCAATACAAAGTTGATGATAATATGTTGTGATGGAAAAGACGACTTTAATGATATCGACTTAAGAAAATATTGTACTTACCGACTGCTGGCTAAAATGCGACTTGTCTTATTCACACACACACACACACACACACTAAACGCATATTTATTCACATAATGGGTCACTCATTATCTCATGTTTGAATCGTCCATTCGCCAATATTTATTAGATATACTAGTTAAATAGTTGTTAAACAATAAATGAATGAGTTTATCACGAAGAACCATTGGATTAGAGCCAATGCACGCGACTGTTCAACGATCCCGCTTTTTCAATTACCTTTTTTCTTTTTCTGTCCTTTTCTTTATTGTTCTGTATGAATAACGCGAATGGGATTGCCTTGATATGCTCTTTTGCCCGAAAAAATATAACGTGGTATAAAGCTTGAAGAATTCAAAATATGTATCGTGGCGATTAAAATAGAAAGTAATTGTGCAAGTTAATTGAGAAACAAAAAAGGAGCGTCTGCCTCACGTACTGTTCGTATGAAACAATGGCGTCGTTCAATATGAATTTTAGTTTGGAAAATGGCCGCTAGTCACGCGCGCCATTATCCTACACAATATCTCGAATTATTGGAGTGATGTTGAAATTCGATAATCGAGTGAGCGATTTCGATAAAAGTCGATGAGCCTTTGAGAAATTTAGAAAAGCCACGTTAAGTTTGATGTTTGTATGTTTACATAGAGGTGAATTGTTATTTTATGTTTGCAGCCACTGAAGTGATAATAATTCAGCATGAATTTGGAGTTGCTTGGTATGATCCATCATTTGATAATGTCAAATGAAATAACATTAATAATAATAATATATTTGATTGGTTGTTGTATATAGAGTCGTTTGGACAAAATTATCCTGAGGTAAAGAGACTATTGAACTATTAAACAACGAAAACATGACTTATATGGCTATGATATAAATAAATTGATTGAATGATGGTTGATATGACAGGAATTCGACGGGACATTGGACTGCATATCACTAGCTGTTACGTGTACATTCAATAAAAGAGGAACATTACTAGCAGTTGGTTGTAACGATGGCAGAATCGTTGTATGGGATTTTTTAACTCGCGGAATTGCGAAAATCATTAGTGCTCACGTACATCCAGTTTGTTCATTGAGGTAAAAATTCAATTTTCACAATATGTAATGAATAAATGTTTTCCTATATGAGTATTAGGACTGTGACTCATCCGCTGGGGTGTAGATGAGATTGAATTAATTAATTCGACACGTTCTAATGAATCCAAATTAAATTTTACAGCTGGTCAAGGAACGGGCATAAATTGCTCAGTGCATCAACCGACAATAATGTTTGTATATGGGATGTATTATCGGGCGAATGCGATCAAAAATACAGATTTCCATCACCAATACTGAAAGTTCAATTTCATCCGAGGAATTCAAATCGATTTTTGGTGTGTCCTATGAGACATGCAGCAGTTATGGTTAATACTGAAGGATCACATCGAGTTATTCCATTGGATGAAGATGTACGTATTATAATTTCATGTTTAATCTTTGAAGCATATATTTCGTTTCATTATTTTAGTATTCCGAAAGCCCAGTTGCGTTTGGCTAATAAAAGTACGTAAATAGGGATATTTCACATTTTCTTCTCTCCTTTCTTATGTCTAACATTCAAAACATTTCCCAATTACACTGAAGATACGCAAACACTATATGGAAAATAATTTGGCACTGACTTGCATCAAATCTTGTTCAACATCATGCTACAAAGATTGATGTAGAAGCTCACCCTGTCTTTACACTGTCTTGAATACATTTAATTTGCAATTTCTTTTTCTTTCTCGGTTCTTGACAGAGTGATTTAAATATTGTAGCGTCATTTGACAGACGAGGAGCATATATTTACACGGGAAATGCACGTGGGAGAATACTCGTGCTTGATGCTGAATCATTGGTAGTAAAAGCATCGTACAAAATTTCACAAGGCACTGCGAGTAATACGGCTGTGAAAAGTATCGAATTCGCTCGACGAGGTTCGTGTTTCCTTGTCAATACATCAGACAGAGTCATACGTGTATATGACAGCACAGAGATATTAGCTTGTGGCAAAGATGGAGAACCCGAGCCAATCCAAAAATTACAAGATTTGGTCAATAAAACAATGTGGAAAAAATGTTGCTTCTCTGGCGATGGTGAATATGTTTGTGCGGGATCAGCGAGGCAACATGCATTATACATTTGGGAGAAAAGTATCGGAAATTTGGTAAAAATTCTGCACGGCACAAAAGGAGAATTGTTACTGGATGTAGTGGTAAAAATTCAACACTATTTTCAAACATAAAAGAATAATAATTCTATACACATGATGATTCAATCTAACAGCATATCCATTTCTAAATATAGTGGCATCCAGTACGACCAATAATTGCTTCAATTTCATCTGGAGTTGTTTCCATTTGGGCACAGAATCAAGTCGAGAATTGGTCAGCATTTGCTCCAGATTTCAAAGAATTGGATGAAAATGTAGAATATGAAGAAAGAGAGAGTGAATTTGATCTCAGCGATGAAGATAAATCAGTAGTACAAGGTGAAGAGGCACAAGACGAAGAAGTTGAGGTTGATGTTGCGGCTATTGATCGTGTTGCGGCATTCTGTAGTTCCGATGAAGAAACAGAAGATATTGGATCTCTTCAATTTCTACCAATATCACCGGATGTTGAGGAAAGTGAAGAAAGCCAAACTGTAACTTACGAACCACCAACCAAAAAACACCGATCACATGACATACATTTACCAAATGCACCAATGGACGGTAAGAATTTCGTTTTTCATCTCTAATACATTAAATATCCATGAAGAATTATTAGACATTGATGTTTTCTGTTCATATATTCACATTTATGGTTTTCGGTGATGAATTATAGAAGTTCATCCTTTGTTGAGTAAAGGCAAAGACAAGCCTGCAGCAAAAAAGGGACGCCCAAGACTGGATCATCGTAAAGGAAAATAATCTGTTTTTGTTCAATTGATAATAATGATAAAATTTGAGTCATTAGTTCATTACCATTATGATTATAGGCTTTCAGCGGCCTTCATTTCATGCATTTAGAATTATCTACATGAAATCTAATCCATAGAATTAAGCCCAAGTTACTCCATTGAGAAGAGAAATCAGTGTAAAAGATAAGATCAGCGTTAGTAAAATGAATGTTTTTCATGTGATTAAACAAAAAAATTTTGCAAATATTCATTCATATAATTAGGTTTTCTCAGTTCGAAAAATCTGTTTTTTCCATTGGCTTACACATTGTTTCCTCGCGCTGATACATCATGAGTGTTAATGAATTAATGTGGAATAAAATACTTATAGAAAGAAGGATGTCCTGAAATGATGTCTAGCTTACGATATACACATATCGGAAAAAAAAATTAATTACAGCTCTTTCATGATGCATGAACGAAAAAATTAATCCGGTTGATTGTTTCATTTATTTCATCAATTCGAACAGTCTCTTCAATTGAACTCATCTTTTGAATTGATAATTAATTCCATCTCTTGCATATCACAAAAGGTGCATCAGGAAGTGCTGCCACCCTAGTCATTACGATAAAAAGTCGAAACACATTTACAAACTCAAGGTTGTCCATGCCAATGATGCAAATCCCCGATTATTATTATATATATATATGTAAAAAGTGCCATGAGTAATGAAATGGAGATAAGAGAAGCCTTGAATGCATCTTATCGAATTGCTTGGCAGTTTATGTGAGCAAATATATACTTAAAGAGTGCGGATTATTAGTACCAACAGTGCAAAGTACTTTGGTTATGTTAACTCGTCATTAACGTATACAATGATATTTTCGAGGTTAATACATAGCGTTAACAAAAAATGGTTTGACGTACAACAACAAACTGCGCAGGGGATTCAACTTGTGCAGCTTGCACTTTTCACTGGTGGTGTAATATTCATAACTTCTATTCTCATCATTTGGATATCAGTTTTTTTATACACAGCTTTTTATTATGCATATATGCCCAATATGTTGCACACACGTCCAGTTCATTTTCAATTCAAGTGAGCATTCAAGTGTTTTTTCAATGTTTTTCATTACAGTAGACAAGAATTTCAACGTATATGGGATGTCTTTACCTCCTACTTTCTATCACGTTAGTCACTTGCTTAAATTCTCCAAAATTAAGTATCTGTCAGACCATATATCTTCGCCAAGTAAATTATCCGCTATAGTTGCACGGAAGATTATTTTGTTTCCAGTTTTTCAATTTTCCTATGGTCACATTCATCCAATATGGATAATATAAGAAACGCTGGCTATTTTTGTGTTCCGTTCTCTCTGTGAGACCTTTTTTTTATATTTTATATATTCATATAAATTTATACAATTGTTGAGGTCTTGATTTCATATTTGGAACAGAAGGGACTTCGAATTCAAGTGGCAATTTATCTCTCAAAGTTTCGATTAATGCCAAACAATTACATGATTTTGTGCTGAAATATATTATTCATTTTGATGTTACAAAACTCAATCGAGTTTTTTATATATGATAATTAGTTTTCAAAGTATTGTGAAAAAGGTCAACGTATCAATCTCAAAGTTCCTCAAACTTGTCTACTGTGATCTTCAAGCATGCAGGTTTCTCGCAAATTTAACAACGATAATTATATACTCATAAAGTTGAACATTTCTCAGTGCACAGATTTTGTACAATAATCAAATTACATTAGAGTTAATGCCAATATTCATTTTCACCATTTCGCTATGATTTCATAATGTTGAGAAACTTTGAGTTCATTACGATATCAATTATTTTTCATATAACTACGTGATAGAAAGTAAAAAAAAATGTTGACGAATGAATAATACGATGATATATATAACTATAAGACACCGTATTTCCTTCAGATCGTGTACGAATGAAAAAGGTATATGCAGTTATCCAAATGCTTATATACAACTGACAAAGAAGCAACAACTTTTGATGGTCGGTCAACCGTATAAAATTAATCTATATTTAGAAATGCCCGAGTCATTAGTAAATCAACAACTTGGTAAAAATCTTCAAATATATGAACATTCATCATTCTTCATTTGAATGGTTCCAGAAATAATCCATTTGCATTCATATAATTGCATTTTATGAATAGGGATGTTTATGATCTGCGCAAAACTACTGAGCCGAGATGATTTTGTGGTTGATAGCTCCTGCAGACCAACAATGTTACACTACCGCAGCACATTGTTGCACGTTCTTACAACATTTGCATTTTCACCTTTGTTAATATTTGGTAATCGTGAAGAAAAGCAAAATTTAGCTTTAGAATTGTTCGGAAATTTTGAAGAGGATCAGGTACACGAAATATATCGAATTTAGTCATACCGCAGAATACTTTCGTGAAGAAAAAATGACGAAATGCATTTGATGCTGAGAAATCTTTTTTTTCAGGCACATCCTGTCACATCGGTGTCGATTCAAATTGAATCACGTCATGTTGAATTTTATTCGGCAGCAATTGGAATACATGCGCATTTATCCGGCCTACGTTATTTAATGTTTCACTGGCCCACTTTCACTGCTGTTATTGGCAGTAGTACCAACTTATTTTTCATAACTCTTATTTGCGTTTTGTCTTATTTGCATTTCACGCACGAGGATGAATCAAGAATCGATCAATTCAACTACGAAAAGAGTGCCGAAGAAGAAATGACAAACAAAAGCCACACTGACCGTATGTACATAAATTAATTAAATTCATTCTTGGACATTTATGTTGTCAAATGTATCACACAATATTAGCGAATCCCATCTTCTTCGTGATATTTGTATATTGCAGTATCATCGGCATCTTCATCTATTGAAGATGCTTCTTTACTCGACGACTTATTGAAATTCAACGATGAGCCAAGTGAACTGGAAATGAATCCAATTCACGCAGTCCGATCACGTTTTATCCAAGAAATAGAACCGGGTAGCAGAACGTAGACTGAAGAGAAACCGACGGATTTATTTGTATATTAGTGAAGAAATATCAGAATGATTAGGATTACAAAGATACAAGTAGTGGGAGCGAACAAAAATTATGATCCAATGTTGAGGTGCATGAGTATAGATCAATAAAGTTATCTATTTACACCCAACAAATATTGAATCAATTCCGCAATGTATTCCTCGAAATATATTTATGAAATGTTTGTCATTTGTACAAGCGGATACAAACAAAACGTTTTGCAATTTTTCTATTCTTCCACTCTCGTATGCAAATACAATTTCACATTCAATTCCGTGAAGTGCATCGCAAGCCGTGTAAAATTTGTGGACTTCACTTAAAAAGAATTGTTTTCCATTCTCCGACAAACACTAATTTGCAATTGGAAAAGAAATTGTCTATGCGTGTGACGTGCGGACTATATATAATAGTTGATGGTCTCACTTCAAAGTATAAGGTAGTGATCATATTCTAGGAAAACTTAAAATGATTGTATACGTTTCTTGCGTTTTTTGCAAACAATTGAATTGGTAAAAGAGTTTCCATGTTACCAATATTCTTTTCGATTTACATTCGCTCTTGGAAACATTGCACACATATAATTCTTTTTTCCATCAACTTTGCACATTCATTTTATATCTGTATCTTAATCTGCTCGCGAGATTTTCATTCAATTATATTGCACGACAACGTGACAAAACATTTGACTCACAACGCGAAATTATCCGTGTTTTTTTTTTTTTTTTTTTCATTCTTTCCTTTTGATTCTATTCGATAATTTTTTTCCTCTTAATAAAATCTATTGCTCTCTGCCCATTTTATTCGCTGGAAGGTTACTTAAGAGCATCGCCAGCGAGAAGCTACCTGCCATATTTATTCCGCTACATTTTGCCATATATATTCGATACATTGAATGCAGAAAAACCGGTTCTTCAGTTACCCACCTCATTTATCGTCATCGCCGTTCGGGAAAGAGTGTAAATTCGTGGGCTTTCTTCTCCTTTTTCATGGCCTCATATTACCCGAGATTCAGACAGGTGTTGTCCATGCTGCTGATGTACTGTAACGGAAACCTGATATCATTCGAGTATGTGTATATAATTTTTGACTATATGCACATATATGCCAGTCGTATATCTTGTATTTAATATCATCATCATCGTAAATTACATAATAACACAGAATGGGCAACTAAACAAATTTACCCAATAATAATTTCAAATTTAGTTTCAGATATTTGTCTTGACGTTTTATCATAATTCTGATAAAAATTTCTTCCAAAAAATTTAAACAAATACGTATGAAATAGTATCCGTCGGTAATTCGTTCGCATGAAAAATTTATCCTTCATGAAGCATACTCATTGAGTTTATACTTTTGTTTATGCGAGACTGTTCAATGTTGATTCCACCTTGCCACGCAAGCGTCATGCCCTGATCTACAGTAATTGATTTCACACTTGCGATGTGACATCATTTTCATTACACATCATATGTATGTTTGCTCCAAATGCAGATCTTTTCCCAGAAACATACTAGTAGTTACATATTCTGTTTGAATGTGAGGCGAGTAGAACCTCTTTTGACATAGCATTGCGTGTGAAATAACACGAGACCAGAGTAGAGTTTGTAACAGAAGTCTCCATGTGCTGTTTTCAATTTCCTTTCCTTCACATTTGAATATTCATAAATGTGATTTTTTCCGCGATTCGAACAAAGATACTTCTATTGAACAACTTTTGAGTTGAATTTACATTCAAGTTCGGCCATTGGTAAGGGAGACATAATTCATGTAATGAAGTTGCAGTTGGGATCTTCAATTTTACTCATTTATCAACATTAAAACAACAATTATTACATCACTCCTTTATTATTAATCACAACGGAAGCGCGCTGCATGGGCACAGTTTCACTTAAAGTCATGATGAACATCAATTACAATCATTCATATATTCATGACGTATAACAAAAACATTGAATATGTAACAATTGAAAAAAAATTCTGAACAAAATGTTATATTCAACACCATGTGGTTTTGCAAAATTTTCAAAGGCAAACAAGTTTCAATGCATATAATTTCACATTTACATGAATAACTAGGAAGCCAAACGTTATATATAAATTCATATGACTTCCAACGTGAAACTTTGTGCCCTGCAATAAAATGTTGCCAACGGGGCCGCATCAAGTTTTCATATAGAGATCTGCGCGCGCGCATTCAGTAAAGGGATTACTTGTTAACGAAGTTTCAGTAATACTGCTACTGCATAATATAATCCTCCATCTCTTCATTTCTAGTGCATAATGCCTGAGTGTTTTGGCGACATATAAAGGATCAATTCACATCAACAACATGAGCCTGTCATCGTATTGTATGAAATAATCGTTGTTTAAATTTGGCTATGCTCCAGTTTTGTCCAATATATTTTTACTCTGAGTAATATTGAATTTTAATTACATCACAACCCAACAGATCTTGATAATCAACTAAAATGCAATGAATTGCTCGACGAATTCATCCGTTGTTGCAGTCAGGATAAAAAATTTTATGAACGAACTCACAGAGGCTATATAAATGAAATAATGAATGTTGGCATTCTAGCAGAAAAACTACATTGCATGATAACTCGTATTTTTTATTGGGTTCCAGAGAGTAATTATGCGAAATAATGTGATAGTTCAACGCTCGTAAGCACTGTATATTTTTATATACATAAAAGCATAACAGAGTTTTATAAAATAATCATGTAGAAACAATATATCTACATATATGTATATAATCATAATTATAATGACTTAAATTATGGGCCAATTTGTGATTATTGATAATATAAAATCTTCTTGGCTTTTCAAATGTGATGGTAAAAAATTTGATGAATCAACCATTAGATTAATGTCCTTGCTATCAATCCGTTTCAGATACGCTGAATATTATAGTGGGCCATGTGCAATACCAATTTATGTTTCTATTCGACACATAGTTCAATATCAAAATTTATTCAATTTGGTGTGCTCACTGATATCACTTGTATTGTCAATCTCCAATATTAGAAAATTCCTTATTCGAACCTCTTAATTAACTCATCACTCCTGAAACATTCCAATCTTCTAATCCAGTGAATGAGCTTTCCGTTTCATCGCATTTATCCGTTCAACGGATAACGTTTCATCGTTATCCGTTCATGATTAGGCTGGAAAAGCCTTTTATACAAATGAAAATTAATACAATACAAGAAATATCAAGGCAGACATTCTCTCTCTTCTATACATAAATACATATGTAACGAGTGACAATTGGAATGATTGCTCGTAATTCAATATATCAATATTATCGGAATGTGGAGGTACACATGCGTAATTGAGAAATTGGGGCAACAGTGAAAGTGCTGATAATTACCATTTACGGATATGTTTACATATATATGGACCACATATGCAAGATTGGAATAATGGCATTCCTCGACTAATTGCACCCCTTGAAATATGCCGCAGGGCTTTCATCTTCATATCAATCCAATTATTTGTTTGGCAAACTTGTACGACTTATATGAAATATAACTTGATCGAATTGAAAGTAACATAAAAGGGATGATCGGGATTAAAAAATTGTATATTTAGTTCTATTCATCATTTCTGTAATTACATCAGATTTTAACAGATATGTAAAATCACCTATCGAGAAATATGTTGAAGAAAAGATATGAATATGATTCTCGCAATAAAAAAAAAAAAAGGACTTCCAATCTGGCATCAAATTTTCTCTGAAATAAAAATAATCACCATGATATTTAATTATATGTTAGTTCCACTTTTTTGTGTGTACTTCCCATGGAAATATTCCATATGATGCAATGAAAAATAAAAAGATACGCACCGTCGTCATGTATCCTGATAATAATATATCAAATAGAAACTCGAATGGGAATGCAGTGATGAACGATGCATTATATTGCAATACAATTGTCAATGATACAGAGAAGCAGTGAAATATATTATTTTTCGCCACAGGTTGACCGTTGAAGTGGAAATAAGCGAGTTGACAGTCACTGGTGTGTAAGCGTGGCCCCGGATTCCTGGACCGGTTAGGTAGGCAGCAGCCTCCCTCCTATGGGAGTCAAGTTTCCCCTCTACAGTTATCCCCACTATAACATTAACGTGGCAGCCAACTTGCTCAGCTCCCTCGTGGCGCATCTGTGATTTCTCAAACCTCTCCGTTCTACACATTTATTTTCGTGTAGTCCTATCTCTTGTTCACTTTTGTTCTCATACTGATGCTACGGTGTGTGCTTCTCTTGAGCCCAGTCCACCTCTAGCTAATGTCATCCCACCACCATTCAAGCTCCTATCCCAACCGTATACTCCTTTACCTGTAAGCCACACGACAGGTGCCAGCGGCGTACGCAGCGAAATAATGAGCCATGATATTTATAAAAGTCGGCAGCGTAACTCTTGGTAGTTGGGTATTGTCTGCGTTTTCGTGTATTCATATGGGAGTCAAGTGAAATGAGTTCCACGAAGGGAGTCGGACGTATACAAATAATATTTCATGATTTTTTTTTCGTAAAGCAAAGATCAGATGCTGTTTAATGAAACTCTGAGAATTTTCAGCAGGATGATGTAATTCCAAAACGAAACAACACAAATTGTGATTTTGTTTTTTTTTTTCCTCCGCGATTTTCCACATTCATGAATTATTTTTCTTCATATTTTACTGATACAAAAATGAATGAAGGATCTATAGGAAATATCTCATAGAAAATATGGCAATCGATATGAGAAATGGAGAGGAACAAGAATAATAGAAGGAGATATCAATTCGCTGTATAATATATTAAAGTTAGAATAAAACAGTCGTGAATTTGTCGGTTTGTTGTTTTCCATATTTCTCTTTGGAAAAAGAAAAGAAAATTTTAGAACGTAGACACAAATACACCTATTCTTGACTCTATCATTATTCGTCCTCGAATGAATTTACAATCGGTATCTGATACAAAATGTTGAAAAACATTTAATAAATATTGATAGAAATCGCAAAGTCAGTATCATTCTTTTCAATTCGATACGAGAAAATAAAAAAATGCCATTCATATTAAAAGAGATGGGAGTCCAGAGTAAGTGGTTAACCATGGATTTAAATATATATTTATATACACGGATTACACTATGGGGAACGTTTTCTCTTGGCAGCGCACAACGTGAGTCCCGGCATTACAAAGACCGAGCAGTCGTTGAGAAAATTTAGGTGGCATCGTTGAACTGAATATTTTTTTTTCTCTTATCTCTGTCATACCTTTTTTTTTATATCTCTTATTACCATGGGACTTTCTCGTTGATTCGTTGGCCACAGACTATTCTTGCGGATTCCCCTTCATTTAGTATATACATATATATACTTGTATGTTGCGTTATGTACAATGCATGATGCGGAGATTGCCAAATAAAGGTGAGTTGGTGAAGAGGGAGAGAATGTTCTCGCCCTCTTAACCTTTCATACTTCCACACGGCAGCGTCAATATATTATTTACTTAATAACTTGAATGTCTAACCGGTCGTTGAGTGTTAGCCGCAACTCGAAACCGTGGTGATGCGTCGTCCATCGACATCGTTTTTTTTTTCTCAACCCAAGTCACCACTAGTTTGTACTGGTTCGTTCTACAACAATTCAATCTATTTTCATTTCTTCATTTATTTGTATAGTTGGTTTTGATTTTATTTTTTAATCGACTTTCTCACTTGATACCTTAATTTTTCTGTAATTATGTATGCCAACAAGAGATGAGAATGAAGTGAGAATTACGCCAGACAAAATGTATGGGAGGGAACATTGGCTCTCAAGAGATCGATAACTGTATTCAACGTTTATATTATAGGTAAATTCTGTGCAGCCAACCCACTCGTGGGCTTTTAGAAGATTTAATCGGATCTTGTTATTTGGAATGCTTCAACATGATTATATTTAACAAATGTATAAAAACTCACTGTTCCAACAATTAAGTGAAGCACTTTGTTTTGTAATTAAATGAGCCATATAAACTCTCATTATGAGGGGAATTCTTGTGTAAGTGAGAGTAGTTATTCTTTCGTTTCAACAATAATTTCATAAAATTCAGAGTTTCTAAACAGTGGGATGGTGATAATTAGATTCTAAAAAGTTTTTCGGATCACTATTTGTCAGAAATTGACAAATCGTATTTGCTATTGAACTCGAAACCAATGAAAACGACTTAAGCCGAAAATGCAAATTCATTTCGTCGATGAAAAAGACTAAATTAAGATTCTCAATAATGGTAAATTTCGTATATTCAATGAACTGAATAGGCATACACGTAATGAATGCATGTCGAATATTTTGATAAAGCATAACTCATCTTGTCTCAATCCACAAATACAGTTCTGCCACTAAATACAAAATGAAATTGTATGCAATAGAAACTCCAATAATGATTCTTCATCCCTGTAATTGATTACGTACACATAGTGGTTTGGCATTTTCATTTTTTTTTTTTTTAAATAAAATGCTGTAGCCTGAACGAAAGTGAACAACTCTCCGAGCAAGTGTGATGCCATTGCATATGTGGAAATCCAATTTGAACAAGAATTCAATCAAACGTAAGTTCTCCACCCCGCCAATCGTTGCTGACCAATCCTGTATTGACTGACGCCTATATTGACCGATGAACATTACATAACATAGCCTATCTCAATTTTTATTCAACTACGACGCGATAGAGAATACGAAAGGAGGAAAAAAAAGCATATCAATGAAAAATTCAATTGAACATTGAGAAAAAATAGGTTGAAGTGAAATTTCAAAAACATTCACTTCATTATGTGTCAGTCCATTATTTAAAAATGAAGCATTATTTCTCATCAACGTTGATTCATCGTTAATCTGACGTAAATAATAACCGAGTGCATGAGTTAATTTCACGATTGTTTCTTTTTCATCCTTGACAGGGATTAGAGAAAAATAAAGCATCGAATTAAACTGTACGCTTAATGAACTAGCCTTGATGAATTTTCCAAAATGCACGATAATGCGCTTACTGAGTTCATGCATGTGTTCTTTCCCAAAAACAATAGATAAATGCATTGTCCATCATTGCCTAATTTATTCCCGGAAATAGAAACATACACAATTACACCTATAAAATTCTCTTGATAATCTCATAAAATATCAATGATTCATCCATTATTATTAAGATATAAATAAGCATTTAAAATACAATCATAATTCCAACACTGTGAAAATTTCAGAGATGATATTGACAGCAAGTTTATGAAATACACTATCGCGACAATAGATCATGCAATACAGTCGTCAATGGAGTGTCTAGACGATAGTTCACTCATACGATCACATACGATCACATAGTCATAAAAATACATCAGAAAATGCATTAATATATTTTTATGTGAACACATAGAGTGGATAGAGTCAAGTTGCTGGTGTGACTTCTCTTTTCACGTCTCTATGCACATTTCCAAAAGATCTCCGCCTACCGATTAGATCTTATCTTTGAATCGTGCTTTCGCGGACAAACACTTTGGAGTTGTAGGTATGATGCATATATGTATATAGTCGTATCTCATCAAAGATTCAGTCTTTTCGTGAACCGGCTTAAACGTTTCACAATGACAACGACGACGAGAAGACGACGAGAAGACGACGAGAAGACGATGAGAAGGAGGAGCGCATGCTGATGATATCTTTTAAATAAACGTTTGCTCACTCATCCCTGATGTCAAGGTGTCATATATACCCTGTAAGGTAAATATAATAAAAACTGCTAAGAGGCATATGGAGATATATCATCATAATTTCATCAAAAAGTATTTTCTTTTGTATATCAATATATCGCACATATATCAATTATTATGGAATGTTGATGAATTGAGAAGGTGAAGTTGTTGTTGCCTGAAACCGGGTCAGACATTACTGGTGCCGATGCATCCCAATACATAATTTCCTCCTGCCAAGTATATTTCACTAATTACAAATAAACTTCTCTCACTTACATAATTGATTGAAGAGAAAAAAAAAAAGAAAAATGCAGAGATTAAAACGTGATTTGAATGATTAAATATAAAAGACGCGGTATCTGCATGTTCCGAGGTGCGTACAAATTTTCATTATACTCTCCACAGACCAGGTGTGCTTGCAGCAATATTAATATTCCCAACATACCATTAACCCAAAGCTACTCATTGACATTACAAACCGTACATGGACAAACTCATGTATGTTTACTCGTTCCTCAAGAGTCAATTGTAACGCCAGATTTCCGCCCCTATCCATGTACATTTTGTTCATCATATCCTTACTGTTAAATGTTACAATTATGAAACGCATGTTACATTAATACCTGATGAAGAGCTCTAGTCAACTCAGATGGTTAATTCGAAGAAACAAGAACAATGGCTATTTGAATTGTGTAGATATTTGCATCCATGTGTATAAACATTCTGGCATTTTTTTGCCTCATGAAAATAAATGCTCTGAAAGTTGTACATAAGCTTGCATCATATAGCCATGTCTACCTGTGCGCTGCGGCGTACAGTGAAAGACCACGAGACGAACCGAGACCGAATGGCCGCACCACGGATGCTGTATATATAAAACAACTAGCAACAACCTGCACTGCCGCGGGGCCTTGTCGTTTGCTCTCTCGCTGTCTTACTTGCGGTAGCAAAGTAACCAACCGAAGCTTCCCCTTCATGTTGATACACATACATGGACTTAGTCATATACACATACCCACATAAACATATATATATATATATATATATATGCTTTATGCGTAGCAGACCGGTCATGTAACTCTACCGCAGCAACCCTTTCTCTCTTACGCTCTTACGCTCCCTCATGGTGCGCTTTGACTTGGACATTAATATTCTCCCGTCTGCAAAACGCTTGGACGTTGCTTAGGCGTGGCCTTCATAACTACATACGGAAGACGCAATCTTGTGTGTGACGCCATTTATATATATGCTGTGTACATGTTTTCCATCTCTTTCGTGAATTTTCTCGACCGCACATAAGGTACATCCTATGGAATGTATATCCTTATCCCCATTTTGCATCCACATTTACTCTTTATATACACTATGCATTACTCTTCTTAACTATATAGAAGTGCCTGAAGGGAGATATATATGAAATTCAGACATTGTATAGTTATAATAATATGTTGAGATTGTTTTATCAATTGAATGAAGATAAAATAAAATTGAATGTGAAATCTGTTTTACGCGGTGGAAGAAAAACAATATCAACGAAATTTCATGAATTGTGTGAGATGGAAAAATGAAATGGCAGCAGTTTGTCGATTATGTTGTGCAGACAGAGATGTTTATTCTCTTATTTTGTCAGGAAGGGAGATTTTAATGGGATTACTTATCGATAATAATATTTATGTCCGCATAGTGCGAATACAAGTTGATTTATAACAGTGTGGTTGCTTTTTAAATACTCAAAACGTTCGTTATGCTGATGAGCTATTAAAATATTGATTCTGTGAATAATAGGCAATTTTTAATGATAGAAATATTGGATAACAAGTGATCTATAGTTTTGTCCTGAATATTGGAAAAAAGTCTCAGTGGATTTTGTTTTTCTTGGAACACTAGACGCCAAAAAACAACAAAGTGGATATGATAAATTTCATCCAATTTCCTCAAATGTACATACACAATCCCACTGTGAGAATGAATATTATTAAAGTGCATGAAAAAATATATTGCTCATACATTCAATCTACAAATGTCTTTCCGAATTTTACTAAATCTCGTATACATAAATTTATATTCATAAAATTCATGCTTAGAATAGATTTAACAAGAACAAACATTGAATACATTTCCCCATTTGCGTATATTTCAAATATTTAAATCTATATTCACAATACACCCCAAGTATATATATATATATATATATATTCGTTTTCTTAAAGTATACATAAACCATCAGAGAATTATCTAAAATGAATGGATAGAAGAAATATTTGTCTATTGCATACGTCCAACATAATTTATTTATAACTATGAAACTGTCTCTCCGACTGTACATTTGTGCATCAGATAAATGAACACCCAGAAACGTAATTTCATGATATCTCAATAAATCGAGCAATAAAAGATGTGATGAAAAAAAAAGAAAAAGAATGGTCAAAAACACCACATTTACCCTAAATCCATCAAGATAAATAAAATAGAATTGTTTCTTGTGCGATGTGAACATGTGATGTTTTGCACAAATAAGAGAAACAAATATATCAATAATTTTTCGTATATGCTTACTATACAGAAACTATATATTGTTTGGATAAGTGGATGCGTGTACTACGTGCCCGCGGAGTCGCAATGGCATTAAAATTCACGACGGGTTGTTGAACGGGTCGCTGTTGAACTATGGGCAAGCTGTTGCAAGCCCGCTTCGCACTGCTAGTACATTGGCAAACGGAAGTACAAGTACACGTACAAACTCTATCGTCTATTTTGCTCATCCCCTCTGTCTCCTCTGCTTTATTCCTCTCTTTCTCTCCCTATTTCTCTCACACCTCTTGATACGTATTTTGCCCATTGTCTCATTTCATTTCACTCTATCCCACTGCTCATGCATTGTGCGCAACCCTTTACTCCCCGTAGTTACTTCTAAAACCATTGGCACAACGCTTTACTTCCATAACCCTCTTCTTCCCACTGCTTGACATTTAATTCCTCTCGAGTACCTTCGAAATCCATTAAAATCCCCGGGGACTAGTCTACAGATATGCTCTTACAGCAATGTTTCTCTTTCGCTATTGCTCTTTTACTCTCACTCACTTTCCTCTCGCTTCCCACCTGCGCTTTTACTCACTCCATGTGTCATTTAAACACACGTATTGCCACGTTAGCACATGACAATGACATATGAGTCTTTCATAAGCCATGTTGTCGAAAATTCTACTATCCAAACGAGAAAATGACAATAATAATGATAATAATAATAAATAAAAATAATGATAGTGATGATAAAATAGTATAACAAAATTCATATGAATAGAAATCAAAGGGGGAATATAAACGAAAAATATGTCAAAAAAGCACAAACGAAAATTGATACAGAGGAAATATAATATTCTTGCGATTAATTGTTAAATTTGCCATTTTTATTTGTTCATTTATGATTTTCGCAACGAAAGATTAATATTTCAATGATAATTTGTGTTATTGAGTCTGCGATGAGATATGGAATGATATGAAACAAATGTAATTGTTATTATCAACAGTTATGTTTCATACGATATTTATAATTATTTTTGTTTACCAATTCATTGTTTTCACAGATTGATGCTGCTGAAAATGTTCGTTTAGTTCATTTTAAACTTCGTACATATATATTTGTGTAAACGTTTTGTATTTGATGAGTAAAAAATCTCCTAGGTCAAGTTGCATGCAGGGATGAGAAATGAAATAAAAACGATATCAAGTTTATTACACATACACCGATAGGATTTTATATATGTAAGACCCGACCGGATTTTCCTAAGTAAGGAAGTGGCTTGTCGACTGCGCAAATAGCCCAGCATGCCACTGAACTGCACGCGAGAGTCAACATAACAGGCTAGTTCATCAAGTGAACATTCCATTTCTTGTATGCATGTTGACGATCAACCAAGTCGATCAAATCTACTAATAAAACATACACATGGCCATGTATATAAATATACATATGTGTATATACATAAAATAAACGACAATTATCGCGCGATAATCATCATCCGTATTTGTTCATTTCATTGGGAGTTAAAAGTCGATATTTCATTGTCACTAAATTGAATACGTGTGGTACATATTATTCACAATTTCTACCAATATGTCAATTATATATATAAGTGGAAGTTATAATTTAGAGTATGATTGAAATGAAAAAATTGAAAACTTATATATAACTCTGTATGGGGTTTGAAGTTAGGAGCCGATGAAGATGAAGATCTTCGATCTACTGCAGTCACAGAAAGTTCTTTACACAAATGTCAAATACTATTATGATAATAATGTTTACACGAATCGATTCAAAAATGTTTGGAGAAAGTGTTACATGAACGCCAAATATTTATTTTGTGGATTTTCCACTTTTCAGTTGCGGGAGAGAAAAATGAATCAGAAATGATGCACAATATTGAGGCTTTCCACATAAATTACTTTTTCAAATGAAATCACGACGTCATTTCTAATACAATGAATTTCTCATTACTATACAAATTATAAATTTCACTTTTTCTTCATGTAAAAAACGGAAGTCATAGGAAAAAAATGAAACGATCTGTATGAATTGTTAATTATCGATATGTTCAATCTGTGGATGTGGTTGGAATGAATCAACCGAACATTAATTATTCAATAAGTATCATATGAAATGCATAAATTCATGCTATTCCACGACGACATCTGAATATAATGATACAATCTTATACTGAATTTCATACGGATAGAAATATATTTATGTGTAGGTGTGTCTGTAAATACCATCAACTCAACGCTCCAATTTTCCCAAATGACGCAACATGGTAGTACTTGTTTGTGCAGTCCCAATGAAGAGACTACTCAAGCGCGTACATTGTACATATATTCCATATACACAAAGACATATATCCATGTGCAAGCGAAGAGCGCGCGGATGAGGATTGTCGGCATCGCACAACTGCAACAAAGAGAGAGTCGATCTCATCGTCGTGTAGCCGACGAGCAGGTGGCTACTCGCCCGAGAGAGTATATATACTCGGTTTATTTCGACGATTAGTTCTGGACCAAAAGCAGCTTGGGGCCACGACAGAGAAGAGAGAAGAGAGAAGAGAAAAGAGACAAGAGAAAACATCCAACCCACCCTACACCAATCACATCTTCTACACATACATAAACCGCTCTCTATGTACAACAACCTCCAGTATAAACGTGCCATTATGCAGGAAAAAATACAAGAGTGAGTAAGAGAGAAAGAGCCAACAAAAAAGAAAGGATAAAAAAAAATGGAAATAAAGAATGGGAAGAGAGAAGACGCACACACAAAGACGAGAAGCGACTGTGCGCCACGCGCAATCTATGCACTTGCGTCGCGTCCCCGCGAAAGGTGGACGGCCGCGACCTTGATGCGCGTGGCCCTCGCGTGCCCGAGTACAACCGACTCGCAACGGAAAGAACCGAGTTGCCGAGAGTTGAACTGAAAAAGACCGGATTCAAGCCCCGGGTGTTCTCAAGCCTCATCCGATACGAGCCCATAATTCCTTTTGCTTCCTCATCTCTCTTTCTCTCCAATATATTATTACCAGCTCCTTTTGTCTACTCATCTCTCTCTTACTCTCTATATATTCTATACTTTCTGCACATACATATATACATGTATATATTAAAGGAATACAGTCATTCGAGCACATTCAAGTTTTTACCATTACCACTCGATTTGCTACAAGCTCCGCTCTCGGAAGCTGTAGAAAAGGAGGAACATTCGCTCGCTCGCAGCTAGTCCTCATGCCTGGGCACCCGACTGGACTCGACTGGTTCTATCACTAGACTATATATATATATATATATAGAGGACCGGTATCTCGATACATTTACAAGCCGCAGCGTCCCTCAACTCGATCATAGATACGGCTGCATGAACACACCGTCGTTGATGGTTCGATCGATTTCTTCTTGGAAATATCTTTATGTTTGTGTAGTTTGTTATACTATTGCACAATTGTAACTGTATTATTATAGTTTCACAGGTAATATCCATCCATTCCACTTTTACGGGTCGCGAAATTTTTTTAATTTTGTTCACCATATTCAATTGAAATTATTAAATATTAACTATAATTCTCTGATTATTATTTTGAGCACTATCATGAATGTTTTCCAACGTATCCACCAGACAATATTTATTATTGTAAAGATTTATCATCATTACTTTTTATTCTCGTTTCTAGCGCGAGATGTGCCCAAATGATTCTTTCATGCTGATGAGGGTTAACGAAGGAGTACCATCTTGTCATTATTCATCTTTGGTTTTTATTTTTTTCATCATATTATAAGAATACTGTCTCAATCTTCAGCAAATTTATGATGCGATAAAAAGTAAAATACTACGACCTGGCATTGGAATACTGTTAAATAATCTCTCGACCATGTAAAACTGTTCTCATTTTATACAAACAAACATACGTTAAATCCTTCCCTTCTTCAATATTGATCGAAATCCTGTGATGTTGATGAATAACTAAACAAACAATCCGGAGTGAAAAGCTAAAGAATGAAGGAGTGTATTAAGTGTAGAAAATCATTGATTCATTGATGGTGAGACAATACTAATTGACGCCAGAAGCGTCCAGCAGCTTTAAAATAATCTCATCAATGTACACATGAATAAAATCCTTTAATTGAATCAAAGTATGAAAAATTAACCCTATACCATGCACTGGACTACATAAATAAAAACGATTCCATGTATATTAGCCTGTTTCCTAGTTTTACAATAGTTTCATCAATGTATGAAACTATATTTATGAAAAATTCGATACCTTTTATAAATCACCCAGCAATCTTCAATTAACGTTTAGTTCATAACTCTCCTACAATACACTCTGTGTGTATTTCACGCATCTTTGTAATTCAATGAGTCATTAGTGAACTTTCCACTTTCACGTTTAACTATAATTCTATTATTCATGAAAATATGCAAGCTCTTCTATGAGAAAGCCCAATTCATGCATCATTCGAGACGCCATTAGTTTTCGATGAAACTATAATTTTCCGCTTAATATTTGAGGGATTAGTCAGTGAATTTACTTTTTCTGCTGCCATACCTATTCAGAGACTTTTATCTGACTAATAACAGATGAACAGATGAAAATGACATTAGTGAACATTTTAACAAAGTTATAAATTCTTTACAACTTATCAAATTTTTTCATGTATCAACTCTTTCATGACACATGTTTATAATTGATTATACATATAGTATCCTATTCCAGCAAGGTATCGTGTTGTCAACTCATGATTGTTTACAAGATCAATGTGTGTCACATTTGTGGACATCAGGGTGGGTCATCAGGGGGGAAGTAGTTTGCGCGTGGAATAGGAGGGTAAAGGGATACCAAACACCCACATGAATATTCTATTTGACAAGGAATACACAAATGTACCTTGTTATGCTGAGTGGTTTGACATGTACATAACCATATACATACATATATATATATACGTATGGATCGTTGTTTTGTATACATGACACTAAAATCGGCTCTACACTGCTCTCCTTTCTCTTGAAAAAAGATCATAATGAATAAAGCGAAATTATTCCATTAAAGATGCATACAATTTTTTAATTGTTATCATTGACATGATTTTATTCATATTGGGATGTTTTTACATTCATTTGAAAATAAAGTTCTAAGTTCCATGTTCTAATTTCAACGAACTTTCTGAATAATTTCGTTCATGTATCTACTTGATAGGGAAAGTATGCTCCATAAAGAAACTGTTCTCAATTTGTATTCTACAGTTTTATAGTGGTGAATTAACGAAACAAAAAAAAAAGCGAAAAAGTAGATCCCCGTTTTTTCCTCAAACGAATAATTTACCTCCAATATTTCCTCTATAAATTCTTCATTCACAGTTGAAATAACCGAGAGAGGGCCGAATTATGGATTGAATGATGGAATTTCTTGCATTATTCATCATGAAAAGTATTTCCAATCAGTCGCGAGTACAAATGGTAAAGTAGTTATAAGGGAGTGAGTTTTTAAATTGAAGAGATAAAAAAGAGTACCAAAAATAATGATGAAAGTTCATTGAAAACCATTTCGAGAATGTGTCAGAAAATTTCCCGCAATAATGAACGAAATAACTGAGTCCAAAGTAAACTTAAACAGAAATCTATCAATACAATGATAATAAATGTTCACCAAGTTTTGTAAAGAAGAAAAATGTCATGATGAATAAAGGTACTCGCATTTGACGACAATTATGTTTACCGCAGCATTTCAACGACGAGCGACGAACGACGAACGACGAACGACGAACGACGAACGATAAACGACGGACGATGATGAGGACAATTACGAAAAACAAGCTGACGATTGAATTGAAAAGAGCCCGCGATTTTCCACTCGTCGGCAATATAATGAGCCTATTGGGACACGGGCATGAATGCCATGTAACATTTACTCGTCTATCTGACAATACTAAAGAAAAATGCTGATGGAGACATTATTTTCACGACATGGTACGACTAGAATTTACTCGACATTTTATTTCTTTTTTATATTATTCCTTTTTGCTTTTCCACATATACATTTAAATTCTACACAACACATAATGCATCTATGTCTACATACACCTGTATGTATAAAATGTGCGGCCTGTGACTTGACAATGACATTTTGAATGGCTCTTCGGGCTTTGCATTCAACAATGATACTCATATATGTACATGTAAAACAGCGTCGTATGTTTATATTGTGTACATAAGTGGTTACATAAATATGTGCGAAAAGCGCAGGTATTTACGTGCATATATATTCAAAAGAAATGGACGTTGTATATGTATTACTGAAGATGCTCACTGAGCGTAAAAGAATTTACATTTGCTGAAAGTGCTCACGGCAATTTTACGGAACGTCAAGAGTGCACGTCCGTGTGTCCAACTCACTATTCCGTTCTGCTTCGAATCGCATTACACGCCCGGATCGTCTCAATATTGTAACAATGCATCCGATAGTGCTGCGTTTTCCATACATCTATCTATATATTTATATCAGTTATATGTAATTCTTGACAATATACAACTAATTTTTGTTGCACAACGGACCAACAGTCAAATCAATCGTAAATGAGTGACAGTTTCAATTAAAAATATGTTTTACCTCAAGTCATAAAAATGAAATGTTCAATATATATATATCTAATATATTTCATCCAAACAAAGTGTTTTGTACCCACCAACAAGTCATCGGATTTAAATTAGATCCATCTTTCGTATGCCTCGCGGTCTTTTTAAGCAAGTAAATAAATGAATAAATGGGTACTTGACATGATTTATCTTTGTCCATGCTTGGCTGAAAAAATATAAAAATTGAATGGAAAGAAAAATGGAAAAAAAAATTATTCAAGGAAGCAAACGAAAATATTTACCATAGCAGAGTCACGTAAGAGAGTCGCGAATGAGATTAAAAATAGAACTGTGAAAAAGAAGGAAAAAATACGAAAAAAAATGAGGGCAGAATTACAGGTTTGGTCGCGCTGCATCGAAGACTGAATGAAGAAAAGAACCTTGAAGGGATTTTCTCTCTTTCTTCCTGTCTTTATTCCATTGCCCCTTTCTCTTTGTCACTCTCTATATCTTCAAGTTTGCGTTGATATTTAATCGCGCAAAATGGACAAGAAACGACGACCAAGTACGTTGCGCGTGCGCACATAGTCTCTTTGGAAAAGTTTGCTGGCGGTGAGCGACAATAATTCTGTAATGGAACCAAGACACGCAAAGGTGCACGCCAATTTATACATGCAGTGGTTGCTAAGAGACTGCGTCAAGATAAACCTGCATTAAATGTATACACATACGCCAATACACAAATATTTGTTCGTGTATGTAATATATACATTGGATTGAGCGAATGCATATGGGTACATGATGTCGTAGACTCATGTATATATATATATATATATATATATATATATTGTCAATTGGAAAAGAAGACGAGTGAACGAGAGTGGGGTAGATACAGCGAAAAAGGTCCACGCCAAGTTTCCAAGAAGCTCGACAACTCGGAATGCCATTGGGACGCGAGATATAGACTGGTTTTCATCTCCTTCTCTGTCTTCTTCCACGTTTTATTATACCAGCTGTCGTTTACGATTCAATGCGTGAATGTATGTACATATAAACTTCAGTCGTCAGTCACCGAAACAGCAAGTGAAATACACTGGATGTGTGCAGACACATATACATCAGTCTGTATATACTGTGTATATGAATGCCCACAATTTTAATTATTTCCGATGAGACAAAAGCCAGCGATGATTGATTCGGGACCGTTTACAATCGACAATTGAATTGGGATAAAAATTTAGTTTTTATTTTTTTGTGTTGGGCCAACATTGCGCCGAGACGAATACCAAGCAAAATCGCACGTACTAGTGGAGCCAATATACGGTCGAATCGTTGCTGATACAGTACTCGTGGGTTTGGCTGTTAATTTCATTTTGTTCAACGTATCTTTATGCTGTTTATTATGTAAAGGTTTTCAAATTTTCTGCATTGTTTTTTGCAATCGTTCATTTCATCTATTTAGTTTCTCATTTTTTTTTTTTTCTTTCCACTTCGTTTATTCTTTGTGGGAAATTCCGTGATCAATAATCCGCATTTAAATATATATTATATATGTATATATAGATATCACTTGGAGAATTATCAATCTATTTGATTCTAAGTTATATTTATACTTAATTGGAATAATGGGGAACCGAACTAAAAATCCACAACGTTACTGAGTGTGAATAATATTCCGAATTGACAAGCACGAAATAATATTTCCGTTTTGGTAGATTTTGATTCGATTATGTCATATATCATATAATAATGCAATTAGTAATAAATGAAAAGAGGTGATAGAAATAGTATTTTCTCACAGTTGCTTTATATTTTCTCATGCGCTTTCACAAACATATCGTGAATCTCGACTGCATCACGGTGGGCTTTTCAGTATTATTCTATACTTTCTCGCTTTGATATTGTAATAAGCTTGCACATCATATTATTATCATCTTCGAACAGCATTGATACTAGTTCTTTCATCATCTCTAAAAAATCTTTTGAATATAAAATGCTGTGAAATGAAGATGAAGTGAAATGCGTTCCAAGCTGCAAACCATTAATAAAGTTCAGAAAAAACTCAATCATCTTTATATTGAATATGGTTGGAAAAAAAAAGTGTCAGCTGCTATCGACTCTTATAAAGATTCCTTCAAAGGGAAAATAGAATATTGATATTTCTAGTGAGAAAATATTATAAGAAATAAAAAGTAGATATGAAAAGAAAAAGTGGGAAGATGGAGAAATGCAAAGCTCAATTGTGTTCACTGTCGTATATATATATATATATATATATATATATATTTTCACAAGAAACTCATTTCATCGTGACGCACAGTGCATTTGAAAATACAAATATTTTGGTAGACTGTAAATAAATGCAAAAAGAATCCCCTTGTACAAGACTTGTGTACGAATTTTTCAAAGAACTCTCAGAATTGTATTCCGTTAAATTATTTTCGTGGCACACGCGTGATAGGAAATAATTGACTTTTTTTTTGTTTATACTCATTTTTCGTTCGTATTCGTTTCACTCTCAAATACCGCACGTGTGAAACAGAGTCATGGAAAAAATCGAATAATGTTTCAATCATGATAACAATCGATGAAACTGGTCAACCAAAATATTTCTATGATTTATCAGATGAATTACTGAACATAATTTGAGTTATTGTATGTAGATAGTCGATGTGTATTCGCAAATATTGTGAATCTTCGCTTCAGAACGATTGTAAAATCGTATAAGCGTTCGAGGTACAAATATAGCACAGCTTTACTCTTTGGATTCAGAACAATGGGATGCCAAATCGAAGCAGCAGAGATAATACTGGCCGGAATCCCGAACAAAATTGCCAAGTCGGGATAATCCGGAACCACACTGGCTGGAAATTGAGAACGCCTGGTTTGGTTCCCAGTGGGCTACACATTGTGCAGATCAGTCCGATTTAAATAGTAAAAACCGACCAGGAGATCCGTAGAGTCATTCTGAGTAATGATCACCGGACATTACAATGACACAGTAAAAACATTTGGAAGAAATATCGAATAATCGGGAAGGAATTGTAATTCTGATCATGAAGAGTATTCTGGTTTCTTGAGTCTCTTGATCACGTAACGAAATTAGATAAACTTTCAATTAAATATTCGAGTTAACTAAATATTCACATTTGAATTTTCTGCCATTACCTAATATCAAATTCAGAGATGCAACTTTCCATCAGTGGATCACTGTTCCCAAAAATATTTTAATTACAACATTAATTATTGCAACTGAAAAATTAAATTTGTGATAATTAAATTTCAATTGTATTAAAACTACAGTTCAATCAATCACGCCACACCCTATTGTTCCATTCTGCACAATTGCATCTACACACAATCGACGTAAAACAAGTACACAAAGTTCAGCCATATAGACGATTTATATGGATAATATGTAACCCGAACTTTGAGCACCAACTTCAGACTAAGAATTGGGTATATTGTATCTATTTAATTGAATACACATGTCATGTCTGGTTATAGACAAAAGACGGAATAATGTTCCGGTGCGTGCGCAATTGTGTATGAAACAGATAAATATGAGAGAAAAAAACATTGACAAGTCCGGATGATAGTTTTGTTTTTATCATTTCCAACACTTTAATGATCGTTCGGAAACGTCACTCTCGAGTTGATCTACTAACAACACGATATATAACAGAGCTCCTTTCACAAGTCTGAGTTTTACCTTTATTATATCGCGTATGCACCAATACGTGACACGAAGAAACGGAGAGAAGAACAAAGGAAGGAAAGAAGAAAAGAAGAAAAGGAGAAAAGGAGAAAAGGAGAGCAGAAGAAACGACCATCATGGGCTCTTTCCAAAAATGATTATCAAATATAAAAAATAAATTTGAAATGGTTAATTTTTATATCTGGTAGTATAACTATAAAACGAGACATAGAGATTTAGGAACTATTCCATCATTTTCTTTCTGCGCAATTTTTTTATTCCCTTTTGTTCAACATCTAATCATGAAGGCGCTATTAATGGCGCTGTTCACGTAATTATCTGACTCGGTAGTCTTCGTGGTAGTTCGGTAATGATCGGCCACGCGAACAACACGCGATCAAGTTACCTGTTGGACCGGTTGGAGCTATTCAAGCCACGCGAGCGAACAAGAGCGAAGTAGAGAGTGCGAGAATGAGTGAACAGAGATGGCAGAGAACCGTAGTGAGTATGTGTTGCGTAGTAGTGTGCACAACTGAAAAACATAATCATGGACGAGTGTAGGAAGGAGGGAGATAGAGAAGAGGGCGGTCAAGCGGCAGAGCTGGTTAGGTGTAGTGTTATATTTTTTTCCCTTTGTTTTTTTTTTATTTCCATCGAAGCGGTTGCCTTGGATCCCAAGGCTCATAGTAAAGATTGGTCGAGCGTTCCAATGCCGTGGTGAAACGGTGCAATAGCCCCCAACACATCGTGTGGATATGTACTACCTGTGCCATGCCTACGTATTATATACTTTATAAGTTATTACTCTTTGAACAAGACGACAGAGCAGATGAAGAAAATAAAGTTGAGGAAAAAAAGAGAAAGATGACAGAGAGTGAGAAGAGCATCCGCTGCCTCCTTCTATTTAACTATATCGTACGTATCCTGTTTCCCGTCTTATCAAGTATTTTCTAACTCTATCATCGATTAATTTTCCTAATTGCTCACTAAATAGCGGCTCATACACCAGTATTCTCGTACGTAAGTTTCACAGTACCAAAAAAATATCTCAAATCCAAAACGTTGACATTCATGCCTCGAAAATTGTTTTTATTTCATCGATTCAATGATTTATCTCAACGTAATTACGAAAATTAATAAAATCATGTTTAAATTATTTAATGCATCCTCTATGGACCGACCATTTCACTCAATCTAAATGTGTTGAAGCTCTAATTGAGTAAAAGCTCTCTCACGAAATTGAATTATCTTGAATACTTGGCGATGACTAAATCATATATATATGTACGAATTCAATGAATATTGTTCATACTATCACTGACGAATTGATCTGAAATATATCGACGCAGGTCCACTCGAATAGAGTTATACGATGAAAGTTTTGGCCCAACCTCTATTTCGAAATTGATTGTTTGAATCGAATTAATGCATATGTCAGAGATAAAATAATGTATTATTCAACGCCTCAATAAACGTAGCTCTCAATTTGACTTCTATCTATCAAAACCGATAATGAGATTGAAATTGTGAGTTGAGTATCCCGAACTATAATGCGCCTATGAAAGGTAAAGATTTGCACGAATATCTTCATTATATCCGATCACATTTTATCAACTCTGAAATCTAATTGAGAGAAAATCGATATGCACAAATTTCGTATCAACGGAATTAATATCATGAAGTTGATTATTACGGTTACGAATATCCACACACGATTCGATGTAGGGAATTCCTGCACTATTATGATATAACAGATGTATAAATTGAAAAGCTGTACAATTCAATTCTTGAATATTTATACAGAGACAAAACAGGAGGAATAAATGGAAAGAAAACGAGGTGAAAAGAAAATAAGAAATCATAGAAGCTGGGAAAGCGTCGACATGTAACACCTACTTCATTTCATTTATATTGTGGGTCGGGCTCTCACGAGAAACTCGTTCACAACATTTTTCTTCTTCTATGTATGTATATATATATACTCTGGCATATGCAGTGGACGATTGTCTTTGAAATGGGAAGCGTACGAACATATATAGTCCATTGAAATGTTACAATTCGAGGGCAAAGTATTGCATTTGTTAGAGGACGCAATTTTATTTTTGGGATGTGTTGGGGGGGTCAGTAGAAGCT